>JARQOD010006476.1:0-42758 GCA_033576555.1 Oophaga sylvatica | reverse complement strand
AAGGGCACCAAAATTTCAGAGGGGAAAGGCAATTTAGGTAATGGACAAGAGTATCTTTTGGAAACCTATCAAAAATTACCCAGATGGTGGTCATTCTCTGAAAAACGGAAGATGGGAAAAAAATCCATAAATAGGGTCCATGGTCTCTTGGCCAAAGGCAATGGCATAACAAACCACTAAGCGAGAGAAAGGTTTGGAGCGAGAGCAAGCCCCCGGACTGCACAAATTCCCTGACATCGCGAGCAAGGTAGGCCCAAAAGGACCGACAAACCCAAGTCTCTGGTCCCAAAAAAATTTCCGGATCCCAGCCAAGGGGGAACAATGAATCTCAGACTCCACTCTTTTTCCATTGGCCCGGGGACAAAAAATTTTTCCCAACAGGCAGCGCTGGGCCTATCCCCTGACACCCTCCGAGCAAGTTAAAAATTAGCAGATGGCGGAAAGAACACACCCTCCTTAAAAATAACAAGGTCGAAGCCAGGAGATGCAAGGAAACCCTCGAGGGGGCATCCGCCTTAACATTCTTATGCCAGGAAAAAAGGAAACCAAAAATTTAAAAAAACGTGTGAAAAAAAAGGGCCCCACCGGGCCGCGGGATTGAGTCGCTTGGAAATTTCCAATAGACCTTTCTTATGGTCCGTAAGGACCACCCCCCTATGTTTGGCTCCCCCCACCCAAATGTCCCACTCTTAAAAACCCACTTCAGGGCCAATAACCCCCGATTACCCCACGTCAAAATACTTCATGGAAAAAATTTTCGAGAGAAAAAGGCAAAAGGGTTACTTTTAGAGGTCTCTGATCTTTTTGGGAAAAAACGGCCCTGCCCCAATTTCAGGGGCATAACCCCCCCAAATGGAGAGAACATCGGGCTGCCTGAACAGAGCAAAGTGAATCCGCTTTAAATTTTCCCGAAACGCAGAGACTGCCCCAGGAGCCAATTCACCCATCAGAACCCTTTCTGGTCAAATCAGTTAATGGTTTAACATAACAGAGAAATTACCATAAATTTTCGATAAAATTTGGGAAAACCCCCAAAAAATTTTGAAGAGCCCCTTTAAGAAGAGGTTTGGCCCAATCACAGATGGCCTGAACCTTGACCGGGTCCATTTCAATAACAGATGGGGACAAAATGAATCCCAGAAATGAGATCTTCTGTACGCCAAAAAGACACTTTGATCCCTTCACATACAGAGCATTCTCTCTCAAAATCTGGAATACAGTTCGAACATGTTTCACATGAGAGTCCCAGTCATTAGAAAAAATCAAGATATCATCCAAATAAACAATCAGAAACTTGTCCACAAATCCCTGAAAATGTCATTCATGAAGGACTGGAAGACGGAAGGAGCATTAGTGAGCCCAAAGGGCATCACAAGGTACTCAAAATGCCCTTCAGGGGTGTTAAATGCCGTCTTCCATTCATCCCCGTGCTTAATGCGAATAAGGTTATACGCCCCCCTGAGGTCAAGCTTGGTAAACCAAGTAGCGTTTTTCACCCTGGAAAACAGGTCAGAAATCAAGGGTAACGGGTATTGATATTTCACAGTAATATTGTTCAAGAGACGATAATCAATACACGGCCTTAATGAACCATCTTTTTTGGCCACAAAGAAAAAACCGGCACCTAAGGGTGAAGAGGATGGTCTGATATGACCCTTCTCCAATGATTCCTTGATATAAGACCGCATAGCGTCATGTTCAGGTACAGACAAGTTAAAAAGGCGACCCTTAGGGAATTTACTACCTGGCACTAATTCAATAGCGCAGTCATAGCTCCTATGGGGAGGTAAGGATGCAGATTTACTTTCGCTAAACACATCAGAAAAATCAAACAAAAGTCAGGAACATCCTCAGCCTGGGGGGAGGCAGAAAAAACAGGAGTGTTGGTATTAACACATTGGCAGCCCCAACTGGTTACAGACACAGATTTCCAATCCAAAACAGGATTATGAGACTGTAACCAAGGGAAACCCAGCACGATAATGTCATGCAGATTATATAGAACCAAAAATTTGCAGCACTCCTGGTGATCAGGTTCAACCCTCATTATCACCTGAGTAGAAAACTGGGGTTTATTCTCAGCCAAAGGGGTAGAATCGATCCCCAGTAGGGAATAGACTTCTGTAGGGGTATCAAGGGAAATCCACAACGTTTAGCAAAATCATAATCCATCAGGTTAATAGCTGCTCCAGAATCAACGAAAGCCTGAGCAGAAAATGAGGACAGAGAGCATATCAGAGTGACAGTTAATAAAAACTTAGTCTGAACACTACCCAAGACAACTGAGCGTGCAAAACGTCTTCCCCGCTTAGGGCAGACTGAAATAGCATGAGAGGCATCACCACAGTAGAAACATAACCCATTGCGCTTTCGAAACTCATGACGCTGTGCCCCAGACACCACTCCATCACACTGCATGGGCTCAGCAGCTGGCTCACAAGGCAACACCACTCCACGCATACTTCTCCGCTCACGCAAACGTCTGTCAATTTGAATCGCTAATGACATAGAATCATTGAGACCAGAGGGGACAGGGAATCCCACCATAACATCCTTTACATTATCCGACAGACCCTTCCGGAAAAGGGCCGCCAAAGCGTCGTCATTCCATTTGGTCAGGACTGCCCACCTACGGAATCTCTGACAGTATAACTCAGCGTCATCAAGCCCCTGATTTAATGCCAACAAGGCTTTTTCAGCTTGATCAGTGACATTAGGCTCATCGTACAATAACCCCAAAGCCTGAAAAAATGCATCAACATCACTCAAAACAGGATCCCCAGGTGTCAGGGAAAAAGCCCAATCCTGAGGATCGCCGCGCAGGAGAGAGATGACAATTTGAACCTGCTGCGCTGCGTTTCCTGAGGACTTAGATTTTAAGGCAAGAAACAATTTACAATTATTTTTGAAATTCTGAAACTTAGCTCGATCCCCTGAAAACAAATCTGGCATGGGGATCCTAGGTTCCACAACAGGCAACCCAGCAAGATAGATAGCAATACTCCGAACCTCAGTGGCAAGCTGATCCACACGGCCAGACAACTGTGCAAACTCCATTGTGAGAAAAGATCCTCCCCAGCACCCAGAGATACAGAGGGAAAAAAAAAAAAAAAATGCAACAAACAGAAAAATATCTCTGACAACTTTTCTTCCTTCAAAATTTTTTTCCCTTCTGTGAGTACCATACAATTTTTATGGCCGGTGATACTGTTATGTTACGGTAGCTGAGGAGTGCAGATAAAAAAGGAAATACACCAGAGCAGTTGGAATCTATGAGATTGCAGTACCCTGACTAACCACCACAACTAGAGGCAGCCGTGGAGCGTTCCTACGTTGGTCCTAGACGCCTCGTCACAGCCTGAGAAACTAACTACACCTAAAGATAGAAATAGGAAAGCTATCTGCCCCGGAGCAGAACCCCAAAGATAATAGAAAGCCCCCAAACATGTAATGGCGGTTAGACAAGAGGAAATACTGACACAGAAAGAAAATAGTATGAGCAAACGCTGGGGCCCAAACTATCTAAATAGAAAAGGACAGGAAGGGTACTTACTGCAATCCCAGAAAACCCTGAAAAACACCAACTCTACTAATTTCAAAATCACCTGAGATCACACGACCTCTACCACCTAAATTAGTTCTCTGGTGTAACAAAAACAGCAGCCACTGAAAAAACTGCAAAAAGCAAAAGTACAAAACACAGTGGCTGGACTAAACTGAGAGGGCAAAAGCCCCCGGAGGGGACCCAGAAGACCCCCACAGAAGTGCAGGACAAAATGCAAAAATATAGCAAAAACACAAAATAAGAAATTGTCTTATCTGATAGCAGGAGATGCAGACACGACACAGCAGGCTACAAGGGAAACTGGAAAGAAGGATTCAGACCAGAACAATTGATCACCGGCAACCCTGATGGGAAAATGATTCCCTTAAATAAGACCAATCAGTAACACCTGATTCCCAATCCTCACTAGTACCGCTTGTAACCACCAGAGGGAGCCTCTGCTAGGAACTCATCTCAAACCCATTCACAACAGAGCAACCTCAGAGGAGTAAAGTAAAATTATAATCAGGACTTGATGACCTATCCTTGATGAGCTATCCTTATCCTTATCATTGATTGTCCCCCACCAATCAATGTCAGCTTCGTGGAGGTCTGACATCTGGCACCCACCACCGATCAGCTGTTTACAGCTCTCATTTCCTTCAGCTAAAAACAATGTTCAGAACTGTGACATGGTCTCCCTCTACCTACCCACACGCAACCTTCGATCCTCTCAAGATCTCCTTCTCGACTCCCCCCTCATCTCTTCTTCCCACAACCGCATACAAGACTTCTCCCGGGCTTCCCCCATACTCTGGAACGCTCTGCCGCAAAATATCAGACTTTCACCAACATCGGAAACCTTCAAGAAAAACCTGAAAACCCACCTGTTCCGACAAGTCTACAACCTGCAATGATCCTCAGTCTACTGAACCATCGCACGACTAGCTCTACCCTTTCCTAGTGTATCCTCACCCATCCCTGTAGACTGTGAGCCCTCGCGGGCAGGGTCCTCTCTCCTTCTGTACTTGCGTGTCCCTTGTCTAGCACGTTTATTGTACCTGTCTATATTTTCCCTTTTCATATGTAAAGCGCCATGGAATAAATGGCGCTATATAAATGTGTAATAATAATAATAACTGTGTAATCTAAGCTCCTTCCTGTAGTACACAAGTAGCAGCAGTCCTCGGGTCATGCAGGAGGAGGAGGTGGAGAAGAAAAAGAAGAAACCATGAATCGTATACTTTTATTGGATGACAAGAGGTGCATGGGAATACACCTTAAAAAAGGAAGATTTGAACTGGCTTTATGTTCCGCTGCTGTCATCCGGTGGGGTTGAGAAGTCAGGGCCAATCCAGGTCTTGTTATTTTGAGCGAGGGTCGAAGGATTACCCTGTAAAAATTTAAATAAGTGACGCATGTTGACGCTATAAAGATTTTCAGTGAGGGTCACCTGATGACCCTATAAAGATTTTGAGTGAGGACCACCTGGTGACCTTGTTGATATAGTTGATGAGGAAGGGAAAAAAAAGAATAAACCATGAACCGTATTCCCTTTTCTGGGTGGTAAGTGGTGTATAGAAATAAACCATATAAAACTGAACATTTGAATTGACTTTATGATCCACTGCTGTCATCCAGTGGGGTTGAGAAGTCTGGGCCAATCCAGGCTTTGATCATTTTGATAAGATTTAGCCTGTCAGCATTTTCAGTTGAAAGGCGATGCTAAAAACCCGCACTGACAAAATGCTAGAGGCAGGGAAGCCAGCACCTCCAAGGCATAGAGGGACAGTACATACCATGTGTGAAGCTTAGATACCCAATGGTTGTGCAGCACAGAGGAATCACGGAGGATGCTGGTACGGTCCGATAGGTACTCATTCACCATCTTCCAAAACTTATCCCTCCTTGTTAGACTATCTCGTACATCAGAGGATGAGCGCTGAGAGGGTCTAATAAAACAGTCCCAGACCTTTAATATTGTTGAGAAATTGTGGGGTGATAACTAATGAGTGGGAGTGTAAAGGTAACTGAAAACACCAACAGAAATTAATTATCCAAATGAAATCATAATAAATATCAATATTTATTAAATATAACAATTAAAACACATGCAATTAAAAGCTAAAAAAGGGGTATGTCTTTACAGTGAATAAAGTGGCAATTAACCATATGTAGAACTTACTACATTCAACATTACAATCTTAGTGGAGTATCAATCCACTGCGTATTCCATGGGAAGACACAATAAGTCCGGGGCCACACATGCGAGAAACTTGCACTATTGTGGTGCGAGTCTCTCGCATGAACACCCGGCACTGCCGCCGGCACTCGAACCGGAGCGTGCGGCTGCATAGAAATACATGCAGCCGCACGCTCCGGTCCGAGTGCCGTGTGTTCATGCGAGAGACTCGCACGAGAATTGTGCGAGTTTCTCGCATGTGTGATCCCAACCTAACAAAGCTTCTTACCAGCTTAACCCCTTCACGACCCAGCCTATTTTGACCTTAATGACCTGGCCATTTTTTGCAATTCTGACCAGTGTCCCTTTATGAGGTAATAACTCAGGAACGCTTCAACGGATCTTAGCGATTCTGAGACTGTTTTTTTGTGACATATTGGGCTTCATGTTAGTGGTAAATTTAGGTTGATAATTTTTGCGTTTTTTGTGAAAAAATTGGAAATTTGGCGAAAATTTTGAATATTTTGCAATTTTCAACTTTTGAATTTTTATTCTGTTAAACCAGAGAGTTATGTGTCATAAAATAGTTAATAAATAACATTTCCCACATGTGTACTTTACATCAGCACTATTTTGGAAACAAAATGTTTTTTTCTTAGGAAGTTATATGGGTTAAAAGTTGACCAGCGATTTCTCATTTTTATAACAAAATTTACAAAACCATTTTTTTTTGGGACCACCTCACATTTGAAATCACTTTTGAGGGGTCTATATGGCAGAAAATACCCAAAAGTGACACCATTCTAAAAACTGCACCCTCAAGCTACTCAAAACTACATTCAAGAAGATTATTAACCCCTTAACCCCCAAAGGTGGTTTGCACGTTAATGACCGGGCCAATTTTTACAATTCTGACCACTGTCTCTTTATGAGGTTATAACTCTGGAACGCTTCAACGGATCTTCGCAATTCTGAGTTTGTTTTCTCGTGACATATTGTAGTTCACGTTAGAAGTATAATTTCTACGATATAACTTGCGTTTATTTTTGAAAAAAAACGCAAATATGGCGAAAATGTTGAAAATTTAGCAATTTTCAAACTTTGAATTTTTTTTCCCTTAAAACAGAGAAATATGTCACGCAAAATAGTTAAGAAATAACATTTCCCACATGTCTACTTTACATCAGCACAATTTTGGAACCAAAATTTTTTTTTGTTAGGAAATTATAAGGGTTAAAATTTGACCAGTGATTTCTCATTTTTACAACAAAATTTACAAAGCCATTTTTTTAGGGACCACCTCACATTTGAAGTTACTTTTACGGGTCTATATAGCAGAAAATACCCAAAAGTGACACCATTCTAAAAACTGCACCCCTCAAGGTACTCAAAACCACATTCAAGAAG
Source organism: Oophaga sylvatica (assembly GCA_033576555.1). Lineage (NCBI taxonomy): Eukaryota > Metazoa > Chordata > Amphibia > Anura > Dendrobatidae > Oophaga > Oophaga sylvatica. The sequence continues at coordinate 35,625 of JARQOD010006476.1, read as the reverse complement.
TTTAATAACCCTTCAGGTGCTTCACAGGAGCTGAAGCAACGTGGAAGGAAAAAATTAATATTTAACTTTTTAGCCACAAAAATTATCTTTTACAAACTTTTTTTTATTTTCACAAGGGTAAAAGGAGAAAATGGGCACATAAAGTTGTTGTGCAATTTCTCCTGAGTATGCCAATTCCCTATATGTGGGGGAAAACCACTGTCTGGGAGTACGGCAGAGCTCGTAAGGGAAGGAGCGCCGTTTGACTTTTTCAAACTAAAATTGGCTGGAGTTGAGATTGGACGCCATGTCGTGTTTGGAGAGCCACTGATACGCCTAAACAGTGGAAACCGCCCACAAGTGACACCATTTTGGAAACTAGACCCCCTAAGGAACTTATCTAGATCTGTTGTGAGCACTTTGAACCCCAAAGTGTTTCACAAAAGTTTATAATGCCTGGGTGTGAAAAAAAAAAAACAATTTTACACAAAAATGATTTTTTAGTCCCAAATTTTTGATTTTTCCCAAGGAAATTGGACCCCAAAAGTTGTCCAATTTGTCCTGAGTACGCTGATACCCCATATGTGGGGGGGGGAAACGGTTTGGGCGCACGGCAGGGCTTGGAAAGGAAGCAGTAACGTTTTGGAATCCAAACATTGATGGGGGTCATGTTCCGTTTGTACAGCCGTAAAATAAAAAATCTTTTCTTTTTTTTACAAAAATGATTTTTTCACCCCCAATATTTTATTTTCACAAGGGTAACAGGAGAACTTGGACCCCAAAAGTTGTTGTTCAATTTGTCCTGAGTACGCTGATACCCAATATGTGGGAGTAAACTACTGTATGGGCGCACGTTGGGGCTCGGAAGGGAAGTAGTGACGTTTTGGATTGCAGACTTTGATGGAATGGTCTGGGGCGTCATGTCGCATTTGGAGAGCCCCTGATGCGCCTAAACAGTGGAAACCCCCCACAAGTGACCCCATTTTGGAAAATAGACCCCACAAGGAATTTATCTAGATGTGTGGTGAGCACTTTGAACCCCGAAGTGCTCCACAGAAGTTTATAACGTACAGCCGTAAAAATAAAAAATCCTTTTTTTTTTTACAAAAATGATTTTTTCGCCCCCAATATTTTATTTTCACAAGGGTAACAGGAGAAATTGGACCCCAAAATTTTTTGTCCAATTTGTCCTGAGTACGCTGATACCCAATATGTGGGAGAAAACTACTGTATGGGTGCACGTCTGGGCTCGGAAGGGAAGTAGTGACGTTTTGGATTGCAGACTTTGATGGAGTGGTCTGGGGGCATCATGTCGCATTTGGAGAGCCCCTGATGCGCCTAAATAGTGGAAACCCCCCACAAGTGACCCCATTTTGGAAAATAGACCCCACAAGGAACTTATCTAGAAGTGTGTTGAGCACTTTGAACCCGAAGTGCTTCACAGAAGTTTATAACGTACAGCTGTAAAAATAAAAAATCTTTTTTTTTACAAAAATGATTTTTTCGCCCCCAATATTTTATTTTCATAAGGGTAACAGGAGAAATTGGACCCCAAAAGTTGTTGTCCAATTTGTCCTGAGTACGCTGATACCCAACATGTGTGAGAAAACGACTGTATGGGTGCACGTCTGGGCTCGGAAGGGAAGTAGTGACGTTTTGGATTGCAGACTTTGATGGGATGGTCTGGGGGCGTCATGTCGCATTTGGAGAGCCCCTGATGTGCCTAAACAGTGGAAACCCCCCAATTCTAACTCCAACCCTAACCCCAACACACCCCTAACCCTAGTCCCAACCCTAACCACAAACCTAACCCTAACACACCCCTAACCCTAATTCCAACCCTAACCCTAACGTTAGCGCCAACCCTAACCCTAACTTTAGCCGCAAGCCTAACCCTAACGGGAAAATGGAAATAAATACATTTTTTTAATTTTATTATTTTTCCCTAAATAAGGGGGTGATAAAGGGGGGTTTGATTTACTATTTATAGCGGGTTTTTATGATTGGCAGCGGTCACGCTAAAAGACGCTTTTTATTGCAAAAAATAGTTTTTTGCATCACCACATTTTGAGAGCTATAATTTTTGCATATTTTGGCCCACAGAGTCATGTGAGGTCTTATTTTTTGCGGGACGAGGTGACGTTTTTATTGGTACCATTTATGACCACGTGACATTTTTTGATCGCTTTTTATTTCGATTTTTGGGAGGTTAAAATGAACAAAAATCAGCAATTCATGAATTTCTTTTGGAGGAGGCGTTTATACCGTTCCGCATGTGGTAAAATTGATAAAGCAGTTTTATTCTTCGGGTCAGTACAATTACGGCGATACCTCATTTATATCATTTTTTTTATGTTTTGGCGCTTTTATAGAATGAAAACAATTTTATATAAAAAATTATTATTTTTGCATCGCTTTATTCTGCGAGCTGTAACTTTTTTATTTTTTCGCTGATGATGCTGTATGATGGCTCGTTTTTTGCGGGACAAGATGACGTTTTCAGCGGTACCATGTTTATTTATATCGGTCTTTTTGATTGCGTGTTATTCCACTTTTTGTTCGGCGGTATGATGATAAAGCATTGATTTTTTGCTTAGTTTTTTTTTTTTTTTAAGGGGTTCACTAAAGGGGTTAACTAGTGGGACAGTTTTATAGGGGGGGTCGTTACGGACGCGGCAATACCAAATATGTGTACTTTTATTGTTTTGTTTTTTTTATTTACAGGAAGAAATGAATTTATTGGGGAATATTTTTTTTTTTTTTTATGATTTTTTTTTACCACTTTATATTTTTTTTACTTTTTTACTTTGTCCCAGGGTGGGACATCACAGTATTTTATCAGATCGCTGGTGTGACAGTGTGCACAGCACACTGTCACACCAGCGATCGCTCTGGCATCGCTGCAGGCACTGAGGAAGCCGCCTCCCTGCAGGACCCCCGGCGCCATCTTGGATCCGGGACCTGGAGGGAGGACGGACCCTCGGAACAGCGCGACACATCGCGCTGCTCTGAGGGTCTCAGGGGAGCGTGCAGGGAGCCCCCTCCCTGCGCGATCCTCCCCTGTGCCCCCGGTACACCGCGATCAAACATGATGCCAGGGGTTAATGTGCCGGGCGCGGTTACGTGACCGCTCCTGACACACAGTTCCGGGTGTCAGCTGTGATAATCAGCTGACACCCGGCGGCGATTAGCTGCGCTCCCCCTGGGAGCGCAGCTGATCGCCTATGACGTACTATTCCGTCCATGGGCAGAATTGCACAGGTTTTATGGACGGAATAGTACGTCTGATGGCTGAAAGGGGTTAAAGAAGTTGTCCAGTAATATAACTTCTTTTTTTCATAAATCTTGCTATTATGTGCCACTAAAAACATCCACTGTGTTTATTTTAGCAACATTACCTTATATCATGGTCTAGAAGTACATTCTCAGTGCTGGCTCCAACTCTCATGAGGTTAATCGACAACTTGGCGGATTGCATCAGGATTAGCTGCGGATTGAACACTGCGTCCTGCCGCAGCGTTTAATCCGCAGCGCCCAGATGTTACAGCATAGTGGAGGGGATTTTATGATATTTATAGGTAAATATTTGTAAAAAATCCTTTTAATGTCCATAAACTGAGGACTGAATTGTAATGACAATACAGGTTTATCACTCCACTTATTGTTATCCCTATCTGGATTATTAGTAATTAATTCTGAACGATTTTTTTGTTCAACAATTTTTTCAGCTCTGTTTAACATCCATACAGGATAGCCTCTGTTTTTCAATTTCTGCTGACATTCAAGAAGTTCACCCTTACGCTTATCCTTATTACTACAATTCCTCTTTATACGTGTAAATTCACCAACAGGAATGGATTTTACTGTATGCTTAGGGTGAGAACTTGATGCATGTAATATGCTGTTTCCCGAAAGAGGTTTAGAAAATGTGGACGTAACAATTTCATTGCCAGAGCCCACCAAATGCAAATCCAAAAAAGAAATAGAACTTTTATGAAAAATTGATGTAAAAGAAATGCTATATGGATTGGAGTTGATGTATTGAACAAACTGGGGTGTCAAAGACATATCTCCTCTCCAAATAAAGAGGAGGTCGTCGATAAATCTTCCATACCATACAAAATTGTCCATGTAGGGATTAGTAGTTGTATATAGCCAGTTTAACTCCCAATACGACATTACCAGGTTAGCCACAGATGGGGAGAATTTGGCCCCCATCGAAACTCCTTTGTTTTGCACATAGAAGTATTTGTCAAATAGAAAATAGAAATAAAATTATGTGACAAGGAAGGAAACAAGATCCAAAATGTAACCACATAAATCAGGGGAGTAAAGACTAAATCGACATAAATGGAAATCGAGTGCCTGAAGAGCTACGTGGTGAGGTATGCAGGTGTACAATGACACCACGTCACAGCTCGACCATGAAAAATCTTTGTCCCAAGATATATGGGATAAAATGGATCCCAAAATTGTAGGGCAATTTCTCCTGAGTACACCGATACCTCATATGTGGTCATAAACCATGGTTTGGGCGCACGGCAGGGCTCGGAAGGGAAGGAGCGCCATTTGACTTTTTGAATGGAAAATTAGCTCCAATCGTTAGCGGACACGTCGCGTATAGAGAGCCCCTGTATGCCTAAACATTGGAGCTCCCCCACAAGTGACCCCATTTTGGAAACTAGACCCTCCAAACTAGAACTTATCTAGATGTGTTGTGAGAACTTTGAACCCCAAGTGTTTTACGAAAGTTTATAGTGCAGAGCCGTGAAATAAAAAATCATTTTTTTTCCCACAAAAATTATTTTTTAGCCTGCAATTTTTTATGTTCACAAGGGTAACAGGAAAAATTTGACCCCAAAATTGTTGTCCAATTTGTACTGAGTACCCTAGTTTGTTAAAAAGATCCAGCTCAGAAGAGTAAATCCAAAAAAGTTTATTAGAAACTGAGTCTAAGAACACTTGCTGTTTGAAACGCGTCCAGTCTCCTACTAGCAATCTTTCCTCCGGGCAATCCGGTCTGGTGCGTTATTAACCTGTTTATGTCTTGTGGATTCTAAGGCTATGTGCACACGTTGCAGATTCTGCTGCGGATCCGCAGCGGATTTACCGCTGCAGATCTGCAGCAGAACTGCAAGGGGTGTACAGTACCATTATATTCAATGGAAATTAAAAAAAGCTGTGCACATGCTGCGGATTTTTCCGCGCGGATTTGGTGCGGATTTAAATCCGCAGCATGTCACTTCTTTTGTGCGGATCTGCAGCGTTTCTGCACCCATTGACTCCCATTGTGGCAGGCAAATCCGTAGCAAAACCGCAGATTATTAATGATCTGCGGATTTGCTGCGGATGTCGTGCAGTTCTGGGTGTTGTGAATGGACTTGAAATGAGTTCTGAGCAGAGGCTCCCTCTGGTGGTTACAAGCGGTACTGGACTGTCCAGTGAAGATTGTGAGGATTGGGAATCAGGTGTTACTGACTGGTCTTATATAAGGGAGTCGCCTTCCCATCAGGGTTGCCGGTGATCAATTGTTCTGGTCTCAATCCTTGATTCCTGTTTCCTTTGTAGCCTGCTGTGTCGTGTCTGCATCTCCTGCTAACAGATAAGACATTTTCTTCTTTTTGTTTTTGTGCTTGATTTTTGCATTTTGTCCTGCACTTCTGTGGGGGCCTTCAGGGTCCCCTCCGGGGGCTTTTGCCCTCTCAGTTTAATTCAGCCACTGATGTTTGTACATTTGCTTTTTCCAGTTTTTTCAGTGGCTGCTGTTTTGTTTTTGTTACACCAGAGAACTAATTTAGGTGGTAGAGGTCGTGTGATCTCAGGTGTTTTTGAAATTAGTAGAGTTGGTGCTTTTCAGGGTTTTTTGGGATTGCAGTAAGTGCCCTTCCTATCCTTTTCTATTTAGGTAGTTTGGGCCCCAACGTTTGCTCATACTATTTTCTGTCTGTGTCAGTATTTCTTCTTGTCTAACCGCCATTACATGTTTGGGGGCTTTCTATGTTCTTTGGGGATCTGCTCCGGGGCAGATAGCTTTCCTCTTGCTATCTTTAGGTGTAGTTAGTTTCTCAGGCTGTGACGAGGCGTCGAGGACCAACGTAGGAACGCTCCACGGCTGCCTCTAGTTGTGGTGGTTAGTCAGGGTACTGCAATCTCATAGATTCCTAACTTGTTGTGAATGGGTTTGAGATGAGTTCTGAGCGGAGGCTCCCAGAGGGAGCCTCCGCTCAGAACTCATCTCAAACCCATTCACAACAGTGCTCAAATGAGGGTTCGGTGACCCCTCCTCAAGGGGGGGTACTGTTGTGAATGGGTTTGAGATGAGTTCTGAGCGGAGACTCCCGCCCCTGATTTAATGCCAACAAGGCTTTTTCAGCTTGATCAGTGACATTAGGCACTGTTGTGAATGGGTTTGAGATGAGTTCTGAGCGGAGGCTCCCAGAGGGAGCCTCCGCTCAGAACTCATCTCAAACCCATTCACAACAGTGCTCAAATGAGGGTTCGGTGACCCCTCCTCAAGGGGGGGGTACTGTTGTGAATGGATTTGAGATGAGTTCTGAGTGGAGGCTCCCGCCCCTGATTTAATGCCAACAAGGCATTTTCTGCTGATCAGGATGACTGGGTCTCTTTTTGCCTTTGGCTGAGTTTGCTCTTAATAATAGGGCTAGCTCTGCCACTTTGATGTCTCCGTTTTTCTGTAATTCTGGGTTACTGTTGTGAATGGGTTTGAGATGAGTTCTGAGCGGAGGCTCCCAGAGGGAGCCTCCGCTCAGAACTCATCTCAAACCCATTCACAACAGTACAAACCTCTTCAACAAGGACTTGTGGAACATGTTATCTCCTAAATTTAAGCCTAGGTTCATTGGACCTTATAAGATCATGGAGATTATTAATCCTGTTTCTTTTCGTTTGCTTCTTCCAGGGACATTTAAGATCCATAACGTGTTCCACAAGTCCTTGTTGAAGAGGTTTGTACTGTTGTGAATGGGTTTGAGATGAGTTCTGAGCGGAGGCTCCCTCTGGGAGCCTCCGCTCAGAACTCATCTCAAACCCATTCACAACACCAACTGCTCTGGTGTATTGCCTTTTTTACCTGCACTCCTCAGCTACCGAAACATAACATCTGGGTGTCAAAAACGCTGCAGAGGGAAGTGAAGTGATGTCACAGGAAGTGTGTGGGCGGATTGTAGAGAAAATGGAGTCGTACCGTCGCATGGTGATGGATGTCAGGCGTCTGGTTGAATTGGTAAATATGTTGTCTGTCCTTCTGTCTGTCCGTCCGTCTGCTCTGTCCATCTGTCTGTGTGTCTGTCTGTGCTTGTCTTGTGTGTCTGTAGTGACTGATTGTAGTCAATCGTCGGATGGGACTACTGCTCCCATCCAAATATGATGATGGGAGAGTTGTCCCATCGTCAGGCGACTGACTACAATGGGTTAAAAAAAAACCACAGGACATACATGTCACATACACAACATACAACATAGATGACATACTCACCACATACACCTAGTTCACGAAGCCCTCGAACACCTGTTCCGCCGTCATCCCAGACTGTCCCACGTCGATCTCAGCTCTCCGGTAGTTTTCCGGCGTTCAATGAACTCCGGGATCTTACTTTACGGCACTTGACCTGCGTGAAGTGCCGTAAAGTGAGATCCCGAGTTCATTGAACGCCGGTAAACTATTGCGCATGCGCAGTCACACTGCAGCTCCTGTCAGTGTGTTTTGGAAGCCGTGGAGAGCAGCCGCATCTACCGATCTGCTGTTCTACATGGTAGATCGTCGTGGGACACTTGAAATTGATTGGACTACGTCGGAACAGGTGGTATACTGTTGCTTTATTATTTTATTTTTGTTACAGGCGATCAAGGGCTTCGTGAAATTAGGCGTATTTGTAAGTATGGTTAAATTAAGAATAATAAAATATTTTTTTTCTGGGTTGTTTTTTTTATTTCTTCTACTATAGGATTAATAATGGATAGGCGTCTTATTGACGCCTATCCATTATTAACGGGGGTTAGTATCACCTTACAATACCAAGGTGATATTAACCCCTTATTACCCCATATCCCACCGCTACTCGGGAGTGGGAAGAGAGAGGCTAAGCGCCAGATTTGGCGCATCTTACTGATGCGCATTTCTGGGCGGCTGTGTGCTGGTATTTGTAGCCGGGGGGGCCAAATATCCATGGACCCTTCCTTGGCTATGAATATCAGCCCACAGCTGTCTGCAGAGCCTTTTATGGTTATTAATTATAGGGGGACCCCATGTCATTTTTTTTGGGGGGATCCCCCTATTTTAATAGCCATTAGAGGCTCTGTAGCCAGCTGTGGGCTGATATTCATAGCCGAGGAAGGGTCCATGGATATTTGGCCCCCCCCCCCCGGCTACAAATACCAGCACACTGTCGCTGGCTTTCCCTTTCTGGATGTAAAAATGGGGCGGGAGCCACGCCAATTTTTTTTTGGGGGGGATTAGTAATGAATAGGCGTCTTCCGCCTCTCCATTATTAACTGGGGTTAATGTCACCTTGCAATAGCAAGGTGACAGTAACACGTTATTACCCCATCTGCCACCACTTTCGTGCATTGGGAAGAGAGGGGCTAAGGGCTGATACTTGTGAGAGACAATTCTCATGAAAACCTGCCACTGCCGCCGGCACATGGACCAGAGCGTGTGGCTGCATAGAAATACATCTCTCACAAGTGAGTATGAGCCCTAAGTTCTGGAATAGGCGCATCTTACACCTGCGCTTTGTCTGGGGGCAGATGTATTGACATAATCTACAAAATAAATCTACATAATATATACACAATGGAGGCCTGGATTTTGAGAGACCCCCAAAATGATAGTGTAAAACAATGTTGCAGGCAGCAGGTTCAGACTGAGCAGATGTGACACAGTCTGGAGACGCCGTGGAGAGTGATCTGCTGCCTGCAACATCCTTTAGAGCGGTTTGGCAGTGGGTCAGTAATGGTGTGGGGTGGCATTTCTTTCGAGGGCCGCACAGCCCTCCATGTGCTCGCCAGAGGTAGCCTGACTACCATTAGGTACTGAGATGAGATCCTCAGACCCCTTGTGAGACCATATGCTGGTGCAGTTGACCCTGGGTTCCTCCTAATGCAGGACAATGCCTGACCTCATGTGGCTGGAATGTGTCAGCAGTTCCTGCAAGATGAAGGCATTGAAGCTATGGACAGGCCCGCCCGTTCCCCAGACCTGAATCCAATTGAGCATATTGGGGACATCATGTCTCGCTCCATTCACCAACGTCACATTGCACCACAGACTGTCCAGGAGTTGACGGATGCTTTAGTCCAGGTCTGGGAGGAGATCCCTCAGGAGACCATCCGCCGCCTCATCAGGCCTCCATTGGTTAATAAATTTGATTTCCATTGATGATTTTTGTGTGATTATGTTGACAGCACATTCAACTTTGTACAGAACAAAGTATTCAATGAGAATATTTCATTCATTTAGATCTAGGATGTGTTATTTGAGTGTTCCCTTTATTTGTTTGAGCAGTGTATTATATATCTATATATACCATATACAGATGTGTGTATATATATATATATATATATATATATATATAAATGTTTAAGTAGATTTGTGTCTGTTAGAACTAATAAATATGAATATGGTATTTTATTACTTTTTGGTATCCATTCTAGATAAGGGACATGCCAGCCATCTGGGACCCGGCAGATGAATTGTATAAAGATAAATATGCCAGGGATTTATGCTGGACAAGAATATTCCGGGACCTATATCCAGAGTATGATGGGTACCACAGTGCCCTGCAGTGCAAAATTAGTAATTATGTTTCTTTTTTGAAAAATTCCTTATATTCATTTAAAACATAATGGAAAAGGATCATAGTGTGTTTTTATTTTTTCTTTTAGATCAAGATGTTAAACAACGGTGGAGGTCGGTGCGCGATCGATTCCAGAAAATCCAAAACAACATTGGAAAGAGTGGATCTTCGCCGGCCAAAATAAACTTTTCGCTTTATGAGGATCTAACATTTTTGCTCACCAGCCGGAGCTTGAGGAGGTGATTTGTTATAAATATTTTGAATGTTGTAATGATCAATTTAAATTGAGTTAATAATGAAACCTTATTTTTCTTTATTTTCACAGCACTGAAGGAAACATTTCAGCTCCTGAGCTCACAGACGACATCAGCCAGGAGACAGCAGAAACAGCTGATACCGCAGCGTCTCCATCATGCTCATTTGTTGCAGGAACTTCGGCTGCAGCATCTGGTGGGACGGCATCTGGTTCTGCTGACCAAAATGATGCCAACACCACTACACCAACAGGTGCCAATCCAGTGCCATTAAGTGAGCCCACCCAAAAAAAATCAAAAACCAAAAAAAAAAATGATGACACCACTAACAAGGTTAATGAGACCATTGCTCTCATAAGAAAGTCAACAAGGGAAGATTATTTAGATTTTTTTGGGTCCATGATAGCCGACAAGGCTCGCTTATTGCCTGTTAATAGGCAGTCAATTTTCATGACAAGTGTGCAAGCTCTATTGGCTGCCTTAGAGGATCCTGCACCAATAGCACCACTAACAGATATTGTGCTGGGGCTCACTGAGACTGTGCGGGCAAAAAGACCACCACCACCAACACACCACCATACCGTGATGAGCAACATTATCAATTGCCTCACAGCAAATTCTCATCATACTACTCAGATTCGAGTAGTTCACAACGGGCAGGCCCCTCACCCAATGAGAGCTCAACTCATATGGGTATAACCCTGAATACACTTATTTACAGTAGGTTCGCAGACGAGCAATAAAGCAGGTTCTTGTTCTGTGTTTAAAAAATATTTAATTTGAAACATTGTTGAAATGTATGTTAATATTAAAAAGAAATGACATTGTTTGTCAGAATGCATTGAAAGGTTTTGTAATAAAGCAGGGTGGATTTGATTTAAATCAAACTGATTTAAATCACGATTTAAATCACTAGTCAGTAAGGCTTGATTTAAATCAGTGATTTAAATCAAAGTTTCTACCTAAACTAGTTCTTGCTACTTTAACATGCAAGTAGATGAAGATTTTTAGAATCACTTTTTATATTACTTTTTTCTCCCCAGTTTAATGGGTTAATCATTCATATTTGGACACCACTGTTCTGTTGTACTTAGGAAGGAGAAAAATAATCCTGACCTTAATAACAATTTAAATAGATTTATTCAACTGAAACAATAACAACATTACAGCATAAGTTATTTGCTTAAACAAACATCCATGTTTGTTAACTAATTTGGCTAAACAAAATATATATATATATTTTAAGAAACTTAGACTGTCAGCCCAGCCGACACATGAAAAACTTAAATACTACTGTCCCTGCTGTCCTCTGTAGCTCACTCGTCGTCATCTTCATCATCATCTTCTTTTGTTCCTATTCATAATCTGGAAAAGAAAAACAAGCTTTCCTGCTTTATTGGGTCCCAACCGATTTCTCAATTTAGAATGAATGAGTCCAAAGGAAGAGAATATTCTTTCAACGCCTGCAGAAGAAGCTACTGCTGTTAAAAGTGAAATCATTACTTGAACAGTCTCTAAATCCAAGCGCTTAAGTGACTTCCACCAGTTTACTGGTGTGACCTTCCTTAAAATATCTTCAGCAAACATATATTTCTTGAATGGTTCCCCCTTAGCTCTGAAGTTTATTATAGTTGGCATTAAAGATGGATGATTGCTGGATACCCATGTCATAGCTAACTCCTCTTCCTCAGCACTTAGGTTTTGACCCTGATATTGGATATTGACAATATTTGCCAAAAAATGAGCTGGAGTCAGTGCTTGTCCCATTCGTTTGTTTACTGCTTGTAATTTAATTCTGTCCTTGTGTAGTTCTGTTTTTAAGTGTTCACTCAGTTCCTTCCAAATTTCAACAGCATCCGCAATAAAACAGCTATTTTTCTGTATTTTGTTTAAAGCTTGAGAGATGGGTTTCAGGAAGCTCAGCATATGTTCAACATTTCTCTTAAGCCCAATGTTGAGGATTTTGGCCGTGACAGTGCCATCTATTTTATCTCGATTTTCTTCACAAAGTGTCATCAGAATAGGCCAGTTTTTGATATACTGCTCAAAACAGTCCACCACAGAGTTCCATCTAACATCTTGTGGGAGCGTTAGCTTGGTTCCACCCATCCTTTTCAGAGCTGCTGCAGCAAAATGATTATTACGGAAGTATTTAGCAATTTCAACAACATTAGCCTTTATTTCTGGAACACTTAAGTCTTTGGCTAAGAGGTGCAGCAAATGAGCACTGCAACCATATGTTATTAGCTTTGTATTTCCTCCCTGCTCTTCTAAATTTCTTCTCATCTTGGATACATTTGCAGCATTGTCAGTGACCAAACTGCGTACTAGACATTTGAATTTTTGTTCACATGTTGTTATAGCTTTTACTGCCACTACTTGTAAGTATTCTGCTGTGTGTGCATTTCCTGACGTATCAGTTGTTTGTGCAAGGAAGACTTTACCTTCTTCTGTTGTTATACAAGCACATACAATAGGATCATTGTGGACATTACTCCACCCATCAATACTTAGGTTAACAATTTTACCCTCCAGAGCTGTTGCACATTGCTCCATTTCTCTGTCATACACTTGATCCTGCAGTTTCCCTGCAACATCAGCTCTGCTGGGTGGACTGTATCCTGGTCTCAGTGACATAACCATATTAATGAAATGTGGGTTCTCAGTCAGACGGAAAGAAGAGTTCGTTGCATAAATAAACTGGGCAATTTTTTCATCAATCAACTCTTTTTCTAATCTGCTAGTTCTTATCACAAACCTATCTATGGTGGTTCCAGGAGGTAAAGGTTTTTTCTTCCTTTTGGGTGATGGTGATATGTGGCTGTGGGTGTCTAGATGGATAACTCTGAAACTGTAGAACAGGATGATGGTGATCTTGGAGGTGGATAGTTTCCAGAATCCATGAATTCCCCTAAACAAAAAAAGTCAATGCTGTTATTTTATTGTTTATACAATTTCTGCTTATTGTACACAACACAGCACTGCCCCAAAAGGAATATTTGTTTTTCTTCATAACTGTACCAAATGACAGTAACATGCAGTAATAATAAGAAATATAATTTTTCTCACACATGACAGTTCAGTCTTTAGAAATAGGATTCAATAAAAATGTTTACCAACCTGAAGATCCTGCCTGTTCAGAAGTGTTTCTTTGGTCATCTTCATCACCGCACTTCTCATGATGTTGCCTCATTCGCGCCACCAGGCCTTGCATCTCTTTGTTGCATCATTTGCATTTTGCACGCATGCCTGCCTTACCGATAGGCGAAGGAGCTTCATTAAAATATTCCCAAACTGGGTCTCTTTTACGGCCTGCTGCCATTATAAGGAAAGAATGTAATAAACCTCAGATCGTACACAAAAACAGATCCAGACTTGTCTGTCTGTGGCTATGCTGCAGTATTGTGCTCAAAGTTTCACTTTCATTTTCTTGTCTGCTTGCCCTTCCTCCTCCTCACACTTAGATTCACATTCTTCTTGTGTTGTGCAGATCTATTCCACTCCAAACAATCAGAAACATATTGTAACTTCTTGGACTTGGCACTGAAGGGGTTGATTCTGTATTCATATAGGTTTGTAGAACAATAGGATTAAGGTCTTTTTCTCAACTCTGTTCATGTTGTAACATTTTTGCCGTGAAGAAGAGGCTGGGACCTCTGCGGAGTCAAATTCAGTTTTGAGAACTGCTTAAGTAAAGCGAGCGTCTGTGATAATATAGGAGAGAAACTGCCCACTAATCCTACAGAAACCTCTGGAAGAGCATGGCATTGTGAATGTTACACATATACAGCCTTTATTCTACTGAGTTAAACAACTCAGCTTTATCTCATGATTCAAGAACCTTTTCCTCAAAAAGCAGTTTATTAAAAAAAATCCGATTTAAATCAAAAAAATCCGATTTAAATAAAAAAAATCCGATTTTTTTTGATTTTTTTTTTAAAAATCATTGATTTTTATCCATCCTGTAATAAGTTATATTTTCAATTAAATAGATTTTTTTTCTCAACATACAAAGTTCATAAAAAAAAAAAAAAAAACTTTGTCTTTGGATCAGTTTTCTTCCCTCCTCTGCTGGTCCGGCTGCTCATCACCGACACAGGAGTATTGCCAGTGCACGGCACCTTCGGGACTCATGAAGTAGTCAGCAAAGGTTTCTCTCACACACGCACCAGAGCTGGATGGCCTTCCCTGACACACGTTGGTCACTGGATTAAATACTGGCTGCTGGTACTCCACATCTACGTCAGTGCTGTAGTCGCGAGCATAGTTGTGGAGTACACAGCATGCCTTAATCACAGTGTCAACGGTGTCAGTATCCAACTGGATGGGTGTGTGAAAGATCCTCCATGACTAGTCATGATCCCAAAGGTGCATTCCACATATCTGCGTGCACGACTCAGCCGATAATTAAAAATCCTCCGCCGAGCATCCAGTCCCCTTTGTGGGTATGGGCGCAGCAGGTTGGTCGTTAGGGGAAAGGCCGGATCCGATACCATCACAAAGGGCACTGGATGTGTGGAACCCGGCAAAGGTCTTGGGGCTGGGAGCGTTCCGCCATCTTGAAGAATTTGCAGCCCAATCTGTGACGTTCGCAACACCCGAGAATCCCCAGTACTGCCATAGGCACCAACATCGATGGCAACAAATTTGTAACATGCATCAGCCACCGCCATCAGGACCACAGAAAAATAATTCTTATAATTAAAGAAGCTGATCCTGATAGTGGTGGCTTCTGCACTCTTACATGTTTACCATCAACTGCACCTATGCAGTTGGGGAAATTGGCCACAGACTGAAAGCCTGCTGCGATCTGCAGCCAAGTCTCCTCGATTGGGGAAGGCATCACGATGGGCTGCAACTTCTGCCAGATCACGTTACATGTGCACCTCACAATTTGAGAGATGGTGGATTTACCAACTCTAAATTGGAGGTGTAGGGATGTGTAGCTCTCTCCTGTGGCCAGAAATCTGCAAAGGAAAAGAAAAGATGATTAGAAATGTCATCGTAAGGGAAGCAGTCAGCAGTCAGGGTTTTTGTACAGCATTATTGTGATGCATTATGAACATACGGAAGGCCCCCGTGGAAGAAGCGCTACAAGCGCTGTTCGCCGTCAGTAGGTGCAAAAGACGTCTCTCATTACAACCTGTTTGCGCCAATGGCCTGCTGAGCCGGGGAGAATAATGAGAGCATCTTCAGCACCTGCCGCCGGGGAAGAGCGCTTACTGTGGCACTTTTTCTGCAGTGCCAATGTGTGTCACGTGGAGGACATCTATGTCCGTTCTCCATGTGCATGTGTGTGTGGGCACACATACACACGGTCCATGAAACCACACTGACATGTGCATAGACCCAATCATTTAAATGGGTCTACGTGTGTCAGTGTATCCAGGACATGTGAAACCTGTCACCGCACATACCAGTGACCTGAAAGAGGCCTTATGACATAGAAACCCCCACAAAAAAAATACTTACCGCAAGGTGATGAGCAGCCCTTTCCTCAGCACAGATGGACTTCCTCATCACTGTGTCCTTATACTAAGCTCTGCTCCAGTATGTCAGAAGCCGGTAAAGGCTGGGATGGTGAGCCGACAAAGGATACAAATTTCTCTGGATATCTGAAAAAAAAGGAGTAGTTAGGTCATATATGGATTATTTTACTGCTACACATTTTACATACGAAACAGTGTTTACACAAGGTTAAACTAACCTCCTCAAATCTTGGTTATAGCACCAAAAGTGACCCTTTGCAGTCCCGTTCAGCAACAATGGGGTGGACCCACATTCTTCTTCTCTTACTGGCCTGCTAAAAATAAGATAAAAATATGGGTTAGTGCACAACACACAAAGAAAAAACTAACATTGTAAAATTATTTTACACATAGTGTAGCTTACCTGCAATCTTTGCTGGTTCAGAAAATGGAGCATACTCCCAAACATCATGAGGCGGTTGTGGCCTGCGTAGCCGTAAATTTGGCTCGACACAAACTTCGCCATGCTGTGGCCTCTGTTGTTCACCGCCGCTTGAAATTGCCACTGTTTCCACTCATTATGAGGAAAAAAGCGAATGAGGTATTCCAAAATGAGACGAGAAATGGACATCACAAATTTTTTTTTTTAAGTCAATTATCTTTATATAGCTTGACAACCGCTGACAAATCCACATCAAAAACCGCAATAAAAACCGCATCAAAACGCACATACACTTTCCCAAATCCGCAGCTGCATTTTCTGCCAGGAGGTGCAGATTTGGTGCAGAAAATTCTGCACACAAATCTGCAACGTGTGCACATAGCCTAATAAGTTTTTGGGATTTTACGCTTCTGAGTGATTTGTAGCCCGCAATGTTTTATTTTCACAAGGGTAACCAGGAGAAATTGGACCCCAAAAGTTATGTCCAATTTGTCCTGAGTACCCTAAATGTGGGGGGAACCACGTTTGGGCACATGTCGGGGCTCGAAAGGGAAGTGACGGTTTGGAATGCAGAATTTGATGGAATGGTCTGCGGGACATCATGTTGCGTTTGCAGAGCCCCTGACGTGCCCTAAACAGTAGAAACCCCCCACAAGTGACCCTATTTTGGAAACTAGACCCACAAAGGAACTTATCTTGATGTGTGGTGAGCACTTTGAACCCCTAAGTGCTTCACAGAAGTTTATAATGCAGAGCTGTGAAAATAAAAAATCATTTTTGTTTTCCACAAAAATGATATTTTAGCCCCCATTTTTTTCTTTTCCCCAAGAGTAACAGGAGAAATTAGACTCCCAAAGTTTTTTTTTTTTCCGGAGTACACTGATGACCCATATGTTGGGGAAACCACTGTTTGGGCATACGTCAGGGCCGGAAGGGAGGGAGCACGGTTTGACTTTTTGAACACAAAATTGGCCGGAATCAATGGTGGCGCCATGTCGCGTTTGGAGACCCCCTGATGTGGCCATAAACAGTGAAAACCCCTCAATTCTAACTCCAACCCTAACCCAACACACCCCTAATCCCAACCCTAACCATAACCCTAACCACAAGCCTAACCCTAATCCCAACGCTAACACACCCCTAATCCCAACCCTAACCCTAATGGAAAAATGAAAATAAATACATAAAGGAGGGGGGGTTTTATTTACTAAAATAGAATAGATAGATAGATAGATAGATAGATAGATAGATAGATAGATAGATAGATAGATAGATAGGGTCTATCACAGTGACCAAAATGAACCAATAGGAAAAATCTTCCTATTGTTTCCGGGTGCAGGCCAGCAGATTTCGGCGGGCACACTGCGCATGGGCCCGCCATTTTTTTTAATCGGAATAAGATGGGCAGCGCCCATTGGGGAAGGCCGGAGACGGAGGGACACCGGGAGATACCGGGAGGGAGGGGGTGAATCGGACTGCGGGGGGGAGCAGAGGAAGAGCGGGAGGACAGGATGGAGGGGACAGAGTGAACAATGAACACAACTGTTCACTATCTCTGAAAGGCTCCTTTCTGTATTCTATAGTGTTTGCAACCAATGTATTGGATAAGGATGGAAGCGCGTCACACTAATAGATTGGAGTTATTTGAAATGGTATGGAGCAGCACCAATTTTGAGAAAAATGACAAGGATGAGGCAGTGACACACGTTCAGCAGACTACAACCAGCAGTGGTTGAAGAACTAACTGGAGCGTGATCTGCACTCAAAAAAAACAAGAATCACAGACTAGAGTGAACACTGAACACAACTGTTCACTATCTCTGAAAGGCTCCTTTCTGTAATTCTATAGTGTTTGCAACCAATGTATTGGATACGGATGGAAGCGCGTCACACTATAATTTCAATTGAATGAAGCAGCAAGAATTCCACTAAAGAAAAAAAAAAAAGAGTCTGTGAGTGACACGTGCAGATGCCTACAAACAGCGTAGGATGCAGAGCAAAATGCAGCGTCACCTGCACTCTCACACACACACCTTGCACAGAGCTGTTTTTAAAAAAAACACTGGCAAAAGGAAGCTTTACCAGCGGTTTGGTAAACTAGCCTGCCTAGAGCACAGTACACAAAATCGCAATCTCTAACTGTCCCCTCGAGTCAGCAGAGCAGCGTTCTGTCCCTTACTGAATTCACGGCACAGTGACCGCTAAAATGGCGGCGGCGCCTTTTATAGTGCATTCTGACATCATTTCAGCATCCAATCACAGCCATGCCATTAGTTAACATGACCGCAGCAGTACAGGATGTGCCCACTTCTTAGGATTCCTATTGGCTGACTAAAATCACATTGCCTCTCAAAGAATTATGGGAATTCCGTTCCGGTATACGATTTATGAAAAATATGGAAAAAAAGATCGGAATTCCGATACAGCGAAATATCGGCCGATACCGATACTTGCGGTATCGGAATGCTCAACTCTAATGGGAGTCTTTCCACATGCCCTTTCTGAGCCGTAACAGGGCAGAACGCAGCAATGCAGAGGAGAGCTTCATATTTTTGTTTGGAGCATTATATGGGGAAACCCGTATTCTTTAGACCATTATTTTGACCCATAATACTGATGGGGGACTGTAATTAATTTTTTGGTTGGGGGACCGCAACATGAGGAACTGTATTGGGGGTCCCGGGTTAGAAAGGTTGAAAAAACCCCTGCTCTATATAACCCCCCAAAGGAATGACAGACCCCTTTTTTTAACTAAAACCCCACTGGAGAGCCGACAGATCCTTATTTAAAATACACCCCCAAGGGGGGGTTTTTAGATCCTCAAAATTTTAAAAAAACCCCCCGGAGAGCGGGGCAGATCCTCTATATACTAACCACAAGGAGAGCCGAAGTTCCTTTTAAAATGCACCACACAGGAGACTGCCCGATCCTCTTACTACACCAAACAGGACAGCCGACAGATCCTTTATACTACACCCCCACAGGAGAGCTGACAAAACCCCCTATAACTACCCACACAGGGGAGCTGAGAATCCTCTATATACTAAAAACCCCCCTGGAGACCCCCACAGTCCTCTATCCCCCACCCCCACAGGGAGCTGACACATCCCCTATATAATAAAACCCCCAGGAGACTGCCTCCCCTATATAATAAAAACCCCAGGAGAGCTGACAAAACCCTTATATACTACACCACACAGGAGAGCGGGGCCGATCTTCTATATACTACCCCACACAGGAGAGCTGCAGATCCTCTATATACACCAACGGGGACTGACGACCTCTATATCTACACCACACAGGAGAGCTGAAAACATTTTCTATATACTGCACCAAAACAGGAGAGCTGACAGTCCTCTTTCCCCCACACCACACGGGGAAACTGCAGTTCCCCTAAATACTGCACCCCACAGGAGAGCTGACAAATCCCAAAACTAAAAAACAAAGGAGATCCATCAGATCCCTATATACAAAACCACACGGGGAGCTGACAGATCCTCTATTACAAAAACCCCACGGGGAAAAGCTAAAAAATCCTCTTTTTCAAAATACCACACAGGGGGGTGAAAAATCCTTTATAAAAATTAAAATCACACAGGAGACTGCAGATCCTCTATTTTCACCACACGGAGAGCTCCCCCTACCCCCTTATATACCCCCCACAGGAACCCCACAATCCCCTATATAAACACTGTTATGATTTGGTAGCTGAGGAGAGCGGGGGAAAAAGGGGGAATACCCCCAAAAGGGGGGAATTTTTCGGATTCTTTTCCCCGGGCTAAACCCCAAAACCCAAGGGGAACCGTGGAGCGTACCTACTTTTTGGCCTGGGGCCCCCTCGTCACACCCCCGAGGGGTTTTTAATACACCTAAAAATAGAAAAAAAGGGGAAAAAACTATCTGCCCCCCGGGGGCAATCCCCAAAGAACTTTTGGAAGCCCCCAAACTGAAAAAGGGGGTTAGAAAAGGGGAAAAATTGCCCCCGGGGGCAGAAAATAGTATGAGAAAAAAGGGTTGGGGCCCCCTTTTGCCTAGACAGAAACGGAAAAGGAAGGATAATTATGAAATTTCCAAAAAAAAAACCAAAAGCTACAAATTCAAAAACACCTGAAAATTACACGACCTTTTACAAAAAAATTTTGTTTTTGGGTTTTAACAAAACAAAGCCCCAGCCCCTAAAAAACCCGGGAAAAAAAAAAAAAGAAAAAAATAACAGGCCCCAAAGGGAATGAGGGGGGGCCCCAAAGGGGCCCCCGGGGGGGGGGAAAACCGGCAAAAACCCACAGAAATGCAGAAAAAAAATGCAAAGGGGGAAGACAAAAACAAAAAAAACAGAAAATATTTTTTTGAGGGGGAGGGGGGAAAAGGAAGCCCCCGCAAGCTTCCAAGTAACAAGGGGAAAAAAGTTGAGACAAGAACAATTGATCCCGGGGAAACCCTGATGGGAGGGAAAAACCCCCCCTTTTAAAACCCGCCCGTCTGTAATTCCGATTGCCCAACCTCATTGAATGGTTTGCCCTGTCCGAAAAACCCCAGAGGGAGCTTCTGCTCAAAATTTTTTTCTAACACATTCAAAATACCGTACCCCCCTTGGGGGGGGGGTCACCGAACCCTCATTTGTGGGGAACCCCGGTTTTGGGCAGGATGACTCGGATACCACGGATCATCTCCCCGCAGGGGGTCCGAAAAAACACTCAAGAATTGTCCCTGACCCTTTTAACCCCCCCACTTAACCAAATACTGGGGTTTCCCCCCTAGAAAAACGAGAATCCAAAAATTTTTTTCCAACCCCCTACTCCCCATTTTTCCCCCAAAAACCCAAACCCCGGGAGGAGGCGCAGCCATAGGAAAACCCCCCCGGGGTTGACAAAAAACCCTTCAAAAAAGGGCTTGTGGAACAAAATTATGGGGGCTTAAATGTCCCGGGAAAAAATAAAAGAAAGGAAAAAAAGGGTTAAAAAATCCATGATTTAAAGGGGCCCAAAGAAAACCAGGCTTTTAAATTTTAAAAAAACCCCAATCTCATAGGGATATTTTTTTTGAGGGCAACCAGACCAAGTCCCCCACTTTAAACCGAGGACCATCGCCCCTTTTCCGGTTGGAAAAACCCGGGGGGCCCCCCTGAGAGGGGGGAAAAAACCCTCCACTACCTGGCCCCAAAAAATCTGCTGCATCGCTCCACAACAAAATCCAAAAAACCCGGGCAGACAAAAGCCTCCCCCTGCCCCAAAAAAAATCTAGGGGGGGGAACCCAAAATTCCCCGAAAAATGGAGACATCAAAGGGGGAGAGCTACCCCCATTTTTAAAGGGGGCCCCAAATCACCCAAAAGGGGGAAAAAAAACCCGTCATTTTTATAGCAAAAACCAAAAACATTTTCAGATAAGTCTCCAATTTTGGGGTTTTTTTCTCTCAGTTTGGTTTAATTGGTGAGGTAAAAAACCGAGGAGAAAAAAATTGAAAACCAATTTTTGGAAAAAAAAGTCCCCCCAAAACTGGAAAAAAAAGGAAATCCTCTGTCAGCAAAAATTTTTCGGGAAAACCCGGGTAACCAAACCCCCAAAAGCTAAAGAACAAAGGCCCCAAAATTCGGAGGGGAAGGCAATTTGGGGGAAGGGGACAAGAGTATCATTGGGGGAAAAAAAATCCCCAAATCCCCCCGATAAGGGGCATTCTTGAGAAAAAGGGAGGTGGGGAAAAAAAAACCAGGGGGGGGGATATGGGCCCCTTTTTTTTTGGGGGACGGGGAATGGCATCAAAAACCCCCCTTTGAGCGAGAGCAAGGTTTTGAGCGAGAGCAAGTAAAACCCGGACTGCAAAATTCCCTGACGTCCCCGGGGGCAAAGTAGGCCAAAAAAAAGGCCGATTAACCAAGTCTCGGGGACCAAAAATTCCGGGGGAAACCCCCGGCCCGCGGAACAATAAAACTCAGAAAAACACACTTTTTTTTCCCCCGGTCTGGGAAAAAAAAATTTTTCCAATAGGGCAGCGCTCGGGTTTTTTTCCCCTGACCCCCTTTCCCCGAGCCGCCCCCAAATTGGGCGGATGGCGGAAAGAAAACACCCTTTTTAAAATAACACAGGATCAATAACTCGGAATGTCTGAAAAAGGAAATCCTCGAGAGGGAAACCGGGGCCTTAAAAATTTTAGGCCAGGAAAAAAGGAAAACCAAAAATTTAAAAAAGGGTGAAAAACAAGGCCCCCCCGGCCCCTTCTAAAAATTTTGTCGCTTGGTGATTCCGTTTTAAACCGTTTTTTTAAAAGGTCAGTGGGGGGCCACCCCCTGATGTTTGGCCCCCCTTAGAAAAGTCTCCATTTTTTTAAAACCCCACTTAAAAGGGCCAAAACTCCCTTTACCCGGGGATTTTATTTTTTGTTGAAAAAAAATTTTTTGAAAAAAAAAACCAAAAGGGTTACTTTTGGGGGTCTCAGGACCTTTTTTGGGACAAAACGGCCCCCGCCCCTATTTCGGGGGGGATCAACCCCACCTAAAAAGGCAGGGGGAAAAAATGGGGTGCCGTAGAACGGGCGGGGAATAAAACTCTGCTTAAGTTCCTAAAAAAGCAGAGACTGCCTCAGGGGGCCCCCTTCCCCCACATAAAAAACCCTTTTTGGGGTCAAATGGGGAAATGGTTTTAAAAATAACAGAGAAATTACCAATAAATTTACAAAAAATTGGGGAAAACCCCAAAAAACTCTGAGGCCTTTAATGAAGTAGGTTTTGGCCCAATCACAGATGGCCCAACCCCCTTACCGATTCCCCTTTTAATACCCCATTTGGGGGGGGGGGAAAAAAAAGAAAAATTTCCGAAAAAAGATCCTCTGTTTGCCCAAAAAGGGGACTTTGAAAACCCCTTTACATACAGGCCCTTCCCTTTCCCAAAACTGGAACCCCCTTTTCCAACAATTTTTTACATGAGGTCCCAGTCATTGGAAAAAAAAAAAGATATCATCCAAAAAAAAAAACAGAAATTTATCCACCAAAAAAACCCCGAAAATGTATTCATGAAGGACTGGAAAAGGAAAAGGGTATTATTGAGGCCCCCAAAAGGGGGGGGAAATAGGGGCTCAAAATGCCCCTCGGGGGGTTTAAAGCCCCCTTCCATTCTCCCCGGTGCTTAATTTTGAATAAAATTTTTTCGCCCCCCCAGGGCCCAAAAGGTAAAAACCCAATAGCATTTTAACCCCCGGGAAAAAAAAATTTTGAAATCAAGGGTTTTAAGGATATTGATATTTCACAGTGTTTTTTTTTAAGGGGGCGATAATCAATAACGGGGCCTTTTAAGAAACCCCCCTTTTTGGCCCCAAAAAAAAAAACCGGGGCCCAAAAGGGGAAGAGGGGGGGTCCCCATATGAACCCCTTTCCCCAAGACTCCTTGATAAAGACCGCATTGCGTCTGTTCAGGGGCAGGGCCAAAATTAAAAAGGGACCTTTTAGGGAATTTTTTACCAGGCACAATTCAATCGCAGTCATTGCCTATGGGGGTCAAGGATGCAGATTTTTTTTTTGCTAAAACATCAAAAAATCAGTAAAAAAATCAGAACATCCTGAGCCTGGGGAGGGGGGAAAAAAAAAAGGGGATGTTGGTTTAAAAAAAATTGGGGAGCCCCAAGGGGGTTTCAGACACAGATTTCCAATAAAAAAAAGGGGTTTTTGAGACGGGGAACCGGGTAAATAAAGTAAAATTTTTGCCCCTCCCGATTACAGAAAACCCAAAAAAATTTTAAAATCCCCCGATGATCGGGAAAAAACCCCCATTATCACCTGAGTAAGAACGGGGGTTTTTTTTCTCACCCAAAAGGGGGAAAATTTTAATTTTCCCCCGTAGGGGAATTGATTTTTCCCTGGGGGGATAAAAGGGCCCCCCAAAAAGTTTGCAAAACCCAAAAACCCCCTGGGGTTTTAGCTGCCCCCCAATCAAAAAAAACTCAGCAGAAAATGTGGACGGGGTTTTTAAAAACGGGGGAACAGTAAAAAGAAATTTAGTCTAACACTACCCAAGAAAAAATGAGCGTGCAAAACTCTTCCCCGCTTGGGGGGAGATGAAAAAAAGCATAGAGGCATCACCACAGTAAAAATTTTAACCCCCTTGCGTTTTCGAAACTCAGCCCCCTGTGCCCCAAAGCCACTCAAACCCCTGCATGGGTTCAGAAGGGGGTTTTAAAAAGGGAAAAATTTTTACGCTTTTCCTTTAAAAAGCTCACGAAAAAATCTGCCCAAAATTTTTCGCAAAAAGCATTGAATTTTTTTTAGACCAGAGGGGTTTTTAAACCCCCCCAAAACCCCTTTTACTTTCTCGACAGACCCTTCCAAAAAAGGGGCCCCCCCAAAAAAAAACATCATTTCTTTTTGGGCAGGATGCCCATTTTTTGGGGAAATTTTTGAAATTTTAAAAAATCAGCGCCCTCAACCCCCCGATTTAATGCCAAAAAGGGGGTTTTTTTAGCTTGTCAGTGACTTTTTGGTTCATGGGGAACCCAAAAACCCCAAACCAAAAAAATTGCATAAAAAATTTTTCAAAACAGGGGCCCCCCGGTTTTCGGGGGAAAAAACCCAATCCTGAGGATCGGCGCGCAGGGGAGAGATGAAAAATTTTAAACTGCTGTGCTCCCTTTCCCCCGAACTTTTGGTTTTAAGGCAAAAAAAAAAACCCACAGTTTTTTTTTAAATCAGAAATTTAGCTCGACCCCCAAAAAAAAATCGGGGAGGGGGGCCCCGGGGGCCCCCAAAACCCGGGCCCCAAACCCCCAAGTGGGGAGCAAAAACTCCGAACTTCAGGGAAAACTGATCCACAGGGGCCCAAAAACTGGGGAAAAAAATCAATTGAGAGAAAAAAAAAAAAATTTCCCCCCCCGCCCCCCGGGAAAAAAAAAGGGAAAAATGCAAAAACAGAGAGAAAAAAAAAAACGCAACTCCCCTCTTTTTTTTTTCCCTTTTTTAAAATTTTTTTTTTCCCCTTTTGGGAGTACCATATTTTTTTTATTTTGGGCCCCTGATAACTTTTTTTGGGGTTTTGGGAGTGAGGAGAGCAGGCAAAAAAAAAAATTCTGAAAACCCCTCTTTTTTTTTTCCTTTTTACAAATTTTTTCCCCCGGGGGAGTACCATTTTTTTTTTATTTTGGGCCCCGGGGATATTTTTATGATTTTTACTGAGGGGGCAGGCAAAAAAGGCAAAAAACCAAAAATTTTAAAAACTACGGGGTTGCAGTCCCCCCGACAAACCCCCCAAATAAAGGCGGGGCCCTGGACGTACCAAAATTTGGGGCCTGGGGCGCCTTGTCCCCAGCGTGAGAGGTTAAAAACCCCTTTTAAAATAGAAAGAGGAAAGCTACCCCGCCCCGGAGCAGACCCCAAAGAAAAATAGGAAGCCCCCAAACATGTAATGGGGGTTAGACAAGAGGAAATACAGTACAGACAAAAAAAGTATGAAAAAAATTTGGGGGGGCCCCCTCTGCCTAGACAGAAACGGTGGAAGGATACTTTTTTTTCAATCGAAAAAAAAAACCCAAAAAAAAAACCCCAAAAATACTAATTTCAAAAACACCTGAGATCACACGACCCCATCACCTAAATTATTTTTTTGGTGTAAAAAAAAACAATGGGGCCCCCGCCCAACCTGAAAAAACCCGGAAAAGTTCCCCAAAAAAAAAAAATAACAGGCTCCCAGGAAAAAAAAAAGGGGCCCAAGCCCCCCGGGGGGGGGGAAAACCGGTAACCTCACAGAAATGCAAGAAATAGCAAATGGTAAGCACCCCCCCAAAAAAAACCCCTTTTTTGGGCAGGGGAAAAAAGGGGAAAAAGGGAAGAATCAGCAAGCTTCCCCCAAAAAAACCCCCCAAACAAAAATTTAACAAAAACAATTGAAAAACCCCGGGGGCCATGATGGGAGGAAAAAACCCCCCCTTTTATCCAGCCAGTTGTAATTCCGGGGGGCCCAACCTTTATTGAATGGTTCAGCACTGTCCCCCCAAACCCCCCCGAGGGGGGTTTGCTCAGAATTCATTTCTAAACCCCCTTTTACAACACTTAAACCCCCAGGAGAGCTGACAGATCCTCTATTAAAAAAACCCCCCGGGAGAGTGGGCAGATCCTCTATTGTGCCACCCCCGGGGAGCCAAAAGACACTTTTTACAAAAAAAACAGGACCACACAGGTGACTGACAGTTCCCTTTAAAAAATACCCACACAGGGGAGCTGACAGATCTCTAAAACAACCCCACACAGGAGAGTGACAGATCCTCTATTTTTCTGCACCACACATGACTAAGATCCTCTATTTTTCGCACCACACAAGACAGCCGACAGATCCTCTATATACTACACCCACAGGAGAGCTGAAAATCCTCTATTTTTCGCCCCAAAAAGGGGGGAGCCGGCATTTTTTTTTATAATGAAAAAACAGGGGAAAAGGGGCCGAAAAAAATTTATATATACCCACACAGGAGAGGGGGCAGAAACTTTTATATACAAAACCCCCAGGAGGGGGGACAGTGGGGTTTTTATACTTCACCCCCCCAAAAAAAACTGCGATCCTTTTATAAAAAAACCCCACAGGAGAGCTGACAGATCCTCTATTTTTTCCAAAACCCCACAGGGGAGCTGACAAAACCTCTATATACTACCCACACAGGAGAGCTGACAGATCCTCTAATACTACCCCCCAAAGGGGACGGAGAGATCCTCGGGGGGGGTTTACAAACCACACAGGAGAGCTGACAGATATCTATATACTACACCACAAAGGAGAGTGACGACCCCCTAAAAAACTGCACCACACAGGAAACCGCCCGAACTCTAATAAATTTAAAAAAACAGGGAGCTGACAAAAACCTCTAAAAAGGCCCCCCACAGGGGAGCTGACAGATCCTTATATACTACACCCCACAGGGGAGCGGACCGATCCCTTTAACAAAAAATACACAGGACAGCCGACAGACCCTTTTTTTACACTACTTTTAAGGTTCTTTGTTCTGTTGACATGTTCCTTAAAAATTTTTTTTCCCCTCGGCCTTTTTGGGGTTTCTGTCTTTCTGCCGCTTTACCCCCATTTTAAAATGGGTTTCCCAAAATTTTTGGGGGTTCCCGGGTTTTTTTCCCCCCCTTGTTTTTAAAACCGCCTCAGCTGAAAAAAATTTTAGTGCTCCTAAAACAACCTCAGTAAGGGGGGGAAAAACCCGGGCCCCCGGAAGCCTTGGACTTGTATTTCCCGTTTTCCCCCACGGGGGGAACCTTGGAACACTTTTGGGACCTGGAAACCCCCCCTTTTTGGGGAATCCATTTTTTTAGAGGGAAAATTGGGGACGAAAAAAGATCCTGAACCTGCTTTGGGGTTTATTGTAGTGCTTAAAATTACTCTGGCCTGCTTTTTTCCCCCGTCGCTGTTCCTGCAAACTGTGTAATTTTTTTATTTTCTTGTATAAGTAATACAAGTCTTTTCCCCTTTCAACCTATGTCTCCTGTTTTTTTCCCCGCCCCCAACCCAAAAAACCTATAGGAACTGTACCTATAAAAGGGCAAATTCAGGAGCCAATTTTAGTGCTGCGGGGGGCGGGGGAAAACCTGTTTTTCTGTGACTGTGGATATCAGATGTTTTTTAAAAACCCTTTTAGGGGGGATGACAGGGGGTTTTAAATTTTTCAAAACCCAAAATTTCCCGGTGAGCGCTTTCCCCCTTTAAAAATTTTCTCTGGATTTTTTCCACAGGAAAAAAATTTTTTTTTTTTTTTTTTCCTTTCCTCTTCCCCTTTTCCGCATTTTTCCCTTTTAAAAAAACCCCGGAAATAAGGCCCCAAAAAAGGGGAAATTTTCGGGGTGACTGATACAAACCTTTCGATGTACCCGATTTAAAAAAAACCCCCCTTTTAAGCCTACAGGACCTACTAATCTAAAATTTTTTTAAATGTTTGGAAAAACTACCCAAGGGGAATTTTTAGCCAGGGTTTAGGCTTTTTGGGACAAGCCCCCCCTCCTGCCATAACCCCCCAAAAACTGGGTCCCCAAATTACCTCCTTTTTTTTTTTTTGGGGGGAACTGAGAAAAAATTTTTGGGGGGTTTTTTAACCCCAAAAAAATCTTTTTTCTTTTTTGGGCCCATGCTTCACAATTTTCCCCCCGAAAAAAAACCAAAGGGGCTTTTTAAAAAACAGTTGCTTACCAATAACTTTGATGTGGGGGCCCCCTTTATTGAGATGAGGATGATTGGGTTTAATCACCTTGATGCTTTTATTTTTTTCCAGGGGGGAGGGGGTTTTATGACCCCCCAATTTTTGGGGGCAACGCGAAGGCCGGGGCCCCCTTAACTTTGCGCCCAAAAGGGGGGCGTTAGTAGCCGAATATTTTTCCCGGGGGGGTTTTTGGGGGAAAAAGGGGGTTTTTTTCCCCCTTTGGGGCACTTCCGCTAAAAAAATTATTTTTCGGAAAGGGTTGTTTCCACTTATTTTAAAAGGGGGGGAAAAAAGCTCGTGCCCCCCCCCCCCCTGGTTTTTTTGAAAAATTTTAATATTGTATCCGGAAAATTTTTCCGTCTGATGCCCCCGACAAGAGAGATGGTTTTTTAAAAAAAAACGCACTAAAACCCTTTTTTTTTCCTCCTCCCAGCTAAGGAACCTTTTAGTAGGATCACAAGGGAACCAGAACCCGAACCCCCCCAGGTGGGGGCTTTACAAAGACGGGTTAGTGAGCACGCAAAAAAACATCGTATAAAGGAAAAAATTTTTTTTTACTGTGGTAAGTCAGGGGACTTTCATTATAAAAATGCCCCAGGGGCCCCCCTGTAAGACTACTGCAGCATTTATTCAATATGAGTTTGCGAGAGGAGCTCTGTCATGTTCCCCCCCCAGGCTAGAGAGGGTCTGCTGGGGGGGATCTTAATTTCTCGGGGCTTAAAAAATGTTAGTTCTGGGGAAGATGACCCCGGGGGAAAAAGCTGCAATTTTTCAAGTTTCCTCAGCGGTTTTTTTTTTTCCCCCCCGGTTGTTAAAAAAAAAAATTCTCATTTTTCCCTTTTCCCCCAAACTCTGGGTTTACCAGTCCCCCGGGGGCTAGCCCTTCTATGATCGATAGGAGCAAAAAGGGAAAATTTTTTGGATATCTCCCCTTTTTCTGAAACAGGGGATACGTTCAGTGAAAAAAGGGGGGCTCCAGTAAAAAATGGAGACTGGGGGGGGCTCTCTACTGACTTCTGGGCCAAAAAGGGGGAAGAAACAGAAACCCCTTTTTTGGGGCTTATGGGGAAAGTTTATCGGGGAAAATGTCTTTTTTCTTTCTCTTCTCCCCCCCTTTTCCCCCCCATTTTAGGTCACCATGGCTGAGGCGCCCCCAAAAAATACGATTTTAACGGGAGACCAAGGAATTACACTTTCCGGGGAAACAGAAAAAAATCAAGGAGTTTCAGCTTGCCCCTGTTTTTCCCCCAAGGAAAACCCCCTTTTAGTCCCTGAAAATACCAGCGATACCCCCAAAGGGGTTTTTTTGAAAAGGGGAAAAACGCTGATCAGCTTCCTCCTCACCGTCCATATGATTGCCAAAAAAATTTTTTGCCGGAGCCGAGACCCTTTTTTAAATCTCCCCCTAGGGGGGCCCCAGCTAAAAGCTTTGAAGGATTTATAAAAAATTTTTGCCAAGGGCTTCATACGCCCCTCTTCATCTCCCCGGTGCACCCCCCTTTTTTTTGGGGGAAAAAAAAAAAATGGATCTCGAGACCCCCCCCTTTGACAAAAGGGGGAAACCAAAAAGGGGGGGGTTTATTAAAAAAACCCTTTTTCCATTCCCCTTTTAAACCCTGATTGTTGGAGAGAGTGGGGCCCCTGCCCAAAAAAAATTTTTCAAAAAAGGGGTCCCGTGGGGGCCCCATAATTTTGGCCCCCTATTAGACGGGGGGTGAATGGA
Source organism: Oophaga sylvatica (assembly GCA_033576555.1). Classification (NCBI taxonomy): domain Eukaryota; kingdom Metazoa; phylum Chordata; class Amphibia; order Anura; family Dendrobatidae; genus Oophaga; species Oophaga sylvatica. The sequence goes on along the minus strand of JARQOD010006476.1, from coordinate 5,780 downwards.
AGACTTTTTTAGGTCACGTAGGGGGGCCTTTGAAAAATCTATTTTTTGCCTTTTGGTCTGGTCCCCCCCCCACCACTTTCCAACATTTTTGTGAATGATATCTTCGGGGAAATTTTTCCCAAATACATTTTTGGTGTTTTTAAACTGGATGATATTTTTAATTTTTTTAACTCCACAGAGGAACCTCATGCACATTTGAGAATGGTTTTTTTAAACGCCAAACAAAACCATTTTACACCCAAAATTTAAAAAGGGGAAAAATTCCCCTAGGCCCCAAATTAAATTTTTTGGGGGAAGTCTATTCAAAGGGGGTTATTTTTGGGGGGCCCCCCCAAAACCCCCCCAAAGGGTTTCCCAAATTTCCCTAGAAAGTAAGGAGGTGCAGCGTTTCATCGGGTTTGGGCCAATTCTATAGACGTTTTTTTTAAAAAAATTTTTCTGAGGGGAGTTTTTAACCCCATCCCCCAAATTTTCCCCCGGAAAAAAGTCTAGGTTCTCCTGGCCCCCCCAAAACTCAGGAAGCCCTTTTCCTTTTTTAAAGGATAAATTTACCACCGCCCCCATCTTGTACACCCCAAACCCCCAGTTTTCCCTTCTTAATAGAGGGGGGGTGCTTCGACGGGGGCCCCCTTGGGGGCTATACTCCTCAGAGAACAGGGGGAAAAGAATGTCTTGTTTTTCCCCGGCCCTTTTTTTTCCCAGCAGTTGTCCCCGGCTGAGAGGAACAAAATGTGGGAAAAAAGGAAAATTTTTGGCCATTTTTTCCCCCTTTTAAGGAATGGAGACACCTTCTTCAGGGAGCTCCCCCACCCCAAAAAATCGTCCGACAACCATCGTAACCTTGAATTATCAGGTCGGCTAAGTGCCTGACTCCCCCCAGGCTCCCCGGGGAAATTTTCCCCCCAAACCAAATTTTAAAATTTTTTCATTTCTTATGGGGCCAGGTCGCGCAATGGAAAGGCGATGCACTCTCTAGGTTCATTCAGGGAGAGGGCACGTCCACTTACTCCCCCAAAAACTATTTTTTCCTGACTCTAGATTCCTGGGGGGGATTCATAATCAAGAACCCACTTTAAAAGGGATCAAGGAAGGGGGACCCTGCGGATTCTTTGTTGGGTCAACCCCCCAAAAAGGGGGGGGAAGTCTTTCTTTTAAAAAAGGGTGTGTGATTTTTGGGGCAACGTCTGTTATACCGAAACAGTCAGATTTTTTTAGTATTTGGGGGCTCATCCACGATTCCAAGATAGCCCCGGGGGGAGGGGAAAAATTTTTAAAAACACAAGAATTTTCCTTTTTTTCCCCTTTTTTTGGGGGGCCCCCTTTCCCCGGAAAAAAGTCTTAAAACTAGTCACTTTTTTTAAGTCTGTGCAAAAAGCAAAAAAAACCCCGCTCCTCACCAACGGGCTGTTGCAACCCCTTTTCCCCCCCCTCCCCCCCCGGGGGGGGGCCATTTCTAAGGGCTTTTATTTTGGATTACCCCAAAAAAAACAAGGGGGGAAAAAAACCCCCCCTTTGGGGGGTTGACCGTCTAACAAAGGCAGCTAAAATTTTTAAAAACCCTTTTGGGGGGGTTTTTCCCCCGCAAACCGACATCAGACCCTTTAAAAAAATTAAAAAAGTGGGGTTTTTTTTACAGGGGTTACCCCGGAAAAAAAGGGATTTCAGAAAGGGGGTGCAATTCACTTCAAGGGGTTTTTGGGGGAAAATTTTTTTGCAGCATTGGACATTAAAGTAAACCTTTCTTCTGCTTTTCATCCCCCGACTAATGGCCAGACAGGGGAAAAAAAAAAAACAGACCCCCCAGCAGTATCTGTCATTTTGCATCGCCACGAAGATCGGGCGCGGTTGCACATTCTGACTTCCCCCAGTGAGTTGTGTTTTTTTTTTTTTTGGGTTTTGGGAGTTAAAATTTTGTCCCCCGGGGGATTTTTGGGAATGGGGCAGTTTCTCCCCGGGGGAATTAAAATTTTTTTTTGATTGGTTTTTTTTTTAAAAAACCTTTTTTTTTGTTTGGGGGGTTTCCAGTGAAATTCTTCATGCAACCCAGATAGGATTGTTATCTGTATAGACTTAAGTTTAAAAAACTTTTCCCTTTTTGTTTTTTAAAAACCCCCCTTTCTTAGAGGTTTTTTAAAAACCCAGATCATTTAAAAATTCCCCTTTTTTGTTTGGGGTGGTTTCAAGTCTTTTGTTTTTCCGTTTGTCCTTATAAAAACTAATCTGTGTATTTAGCCCCCGATCGCCCATATCCCTTTGGGGGAAATCGGATCCTTCTTGGATGATTACGGGGTTTTAGGGTTAAAAAAACAGGGTTTTTGGCTGGAGACTTGGACCTCGAACCTTCCCGTACCCCAAAGGTGGGGATTTTAGGCCCCCCGTTTAGGGGCAATTTTGCCCCCCGGGGCCTCTTTTTCCTGTGACAGGTATCAAGTCCCAAATTAACCCCCAGTTAAAAAGGGTACGGGTGGGTTTTAAAACTATTCATATTTACAGCTGATGTTGCCCAACTATTTTTTTTTTAAAGGGGTTGTTTTTTTAAGAAAAATTTTTTGAATCGACACATTTTCATAAGACCGCTACATTTTCACTGGCCAAAAAATTTTCCCCCGTTGCATGGACCAGTCCCCCACTGGCTCTCATTGCGGGATTATCCATGGAGTGACGGACTTTTAAGTCCAAATTTTTGTCCCCCGGACCCAAACCGAGAAAAACCCCAAGGGGGTTGCTCCCCCGGGGGGTTTTCACTGGTGGGCGAAAAATTTTTTTTTTCCTTTTCAGGGAAGCGGAAAATTTTTTTTGGGCTTCCCCTCGATCTTTAGGGGGAAAAGGAGCGAGAGGGGAATTGTTATCTCCCCCCTAAAAGGGGCCCCCCTCAATCCGGGGCTTTTCCCCCTTCCTCCGGGATCCCCGGCTCACAGTCAGTAATCGATTTTTCTCCCGGGGTTTTGGGGATATTGACCCAATCGGTCCCTCTTGTTTGAGAAAAAAATTTCTAAGATACAGCGGGAAAAAACGCCGGCGGGGGAAATTTTTCTTCTGATTCCGTAGATGGGCCCAAACATGGAATGACCCCCCCTTTTGGACCCCGTTTTTTCAGGGCTTTCTGAAAAATTTTAAAGGGCCCCTTTTTGGGTCATATATTTTCCCCCCTCAGGAGGCTGTTTTGGGCCCTTTGCTTCCGTACGATAGAGGGCCCTTTTGGGGGGAGGGGGGGGGAATCCCCCCCCCTTTTTTTTACTCCACCTACAAAAAAAAGGGTCCCTTATGTTGAGGTTCCCCTTGTCTGTTCGGAGGAGCCTAGCATTTGGGGGGGGACATCATTTCGTGGGAGGGGATTGGCGGACGCCGCGGACTAGAAGGTGTTTCTTCTGCGGGAAAAGGGCATTTTTTTGGGGGGTTTGTCCCCCGTGCCTTTTAAAGAAGAAGCCCCCGGGGAAAAACTGTTAACCCCAGGTTGTGGGGTGGACGACAACCGGGGAAAAAAATTTTTTTTCGTCCGTTTAGTTCTTCTCAGTTCTTGTACCATAAAGGTGGGGGTTGTACGAGAGTGGAGAGATTTCTTTTCCCTTTTTTGATAGTGGGTGGGGGGTAAGGGGGTTTTGCGCTCATTTTGCTCAGGCTCAAGGTATGCATTGAGTGAGGGGTCAACCGACCCCTATATTTCCATTGACGCCAGGCCTCTGGGCCAAGGGTAGTTTTGTTCATGAGGTTCTAACAAAAAACCTTCGGGTAGGGCAATACTGGGGAACTATTTCTTTTTATGTGTTGGGGGGCACCTACTCCTATTGTGTTGGACTTCCTTGGTTGGTTTAAAAAACCCCCGGAAATTTTGGGAAATCCAGAGAGAAAACCCAAAAGGGGGGGAGTTTTGAAAAAATAACTCATGAACACAGTCATCAGTGGGGTCGTGGGCCTTTGTACTCTGCCTCCTTTTTTGGGGGACTTTGGGGGTGTGTTCTCTGAGGGGGGGTGCAGGAGTTGCCCCTCATCCCTGGTATGACTGCTCAAAATTTAAATTCTTTTCCCCCTGCTAAGTTACCTAAAGCTAGGGGTTTTTTAACCCCTTTTTTGGGCCCAGAGGGAGGCAGAAAGATTATATTTTGGAAATCGGCAAAAAGGGGGGATTAAACCCTTTTTTCCCCCCGTGGGGGGGGGGGGTTTTTTTTTTTTGTGGGAAAAAAAAATGGGGCCTACGCCCCCTTCTTGGATTTCCGCAACTTAAACGGATTACGTTCGAGATCCGATTTCCCCTCCTCTGATTTTCCCGGGCTTTCAAACAAATTGTTTGGGGGCCCCAAAAGGTTTCTAATTTTGGTTTTCAGGGGGGGGGTATAACTGATTTGGATAAAAAAGGGGGAGAGTGGAAAAAAACGTTTAACACCCGAGGGGCATTATGAGAACCTTGTCAGCCTTTTGGGCGCCACTGCACCCGTATTTTTCATTTTGTTAAAGCATTTTTTTTTTATCGGGGGGGTGTTTTTGGTCTTTTTTTGGGATAAACCTTTTTTAAATTTCTCGCCAGACTTGGTCCACCAGGAATGTAGCGGTGTTTCAATCTTGCGAGACAAAAAACATACGCCAAACTGGAAAAGTGTGTTTTCCCGTTTGGGGAAATTCTTTTTGGGGTTTTTTTTGGTGCAGCCCCCGGGTTTCCCCTAGGACCCTGAAAAGGGGAGGCAGTGCTTGAAGGGGGGTCAGCCAGAGGATCTTAAGGCCCGCAGCGTTTTCTGGGGTTTGCTAACTAAAACCGGGGGAAATTTTTTTTTTAAAATTTTTCATCTGTTTCAAACCTCTCACTGGGCATACAAGAAAAGGGAGGGTTTTTTTTAAATGGTCGGACAAATTCCCCAAACTTTTTCCTCTTTAAAAAAATTTTTTCTTCCCACCTTCCACCAACCAGATGAAACACAGCCGTTCGTTGTGGGGGTGGGCCGTCTGACGTAGGGGGGGTGCAATATTGTCCCCGGGGCCCCCCCTGGTAAAAGGCCCTCCGTGCGCTTTCTTTTCTAAAAAATTGTCGTTTCCCCCGAAAGGGGAAATTTTATACGGCAATGGGAACTTTTGGGGCCCCCAAGTTGGCTTTTTTTTGAATGGCGTCCTTTTTGGAGGGGGGGGGCCACCCGGTCACCGCCCTTTCGATCACAAGAAAACCCCCGTATTTGGAATCTGCCCAAGCGTCTGAATTCCCAACCCCTCGATGGTCTTGTTTTTTACCAGGTTTTTTTTTTTTTGCCTTACCCCCCCGGATCTAGAGTTAAAAGGGGGATCCCTTTTCCCCGCAGTTTCCCCGGGGGCCGGGGGAAAAAAAATGAACCCCCTTTCCTTTTCCCCTTTTTGGGGGGGGGGGGTAGGGGTCGGCTGATTTTTGAGCTTGAGGAGGGGTATTTGAGGTTTTTAGGGGACGCCCCTGCAGGACCTCCAGGAGCTGTTGTCCCAAATCCTTGAGACAAAGGTTATTGAGGGCCCAAACATAATTTTTGCTTTAGCCCGGAAAATCCCCGGGGTTTAAAGGGGGCTTTTTAAACCCTTTCTCGCCCCGGTTTTTTGGGGGCCCCAACGTTAATAAAAAATTTTTAACTTTTGTCGGTCCTGTGGGGGGTTTTTGCCCTCTAAGACCCCCCCCAAAACCCCCCCTCTGGGCTCTCTTTTTCCTTTTTTAAATTTTCCCGGGGGTCCATGGACTAAATTTTTTTTTGGACTTCATCACGGACCTTCCTCCGTCGGGCAGGGAAAAATGTCAAGGTGGTTGTTGACGGGGTTTGTAAGATGGCCCCCATTTC
>JARQOD010006475.1:0-42759 GCA_033576555.1 Oophaga sylvatica | reverse complement strand
TCCCTACATGTGTTCATTCTGTCTAGCAGCCACAAATAATGCAGCTACGGCGGCACAAACTAAATCACGGAGCACGCCCAAATACTCGGAGGACACCCGAGCAGCGAGTATACTTGCTCATCACTAGTAGTGTAGTGCGTTGTAGTGACCATTACATTATGCCTAGCTCATGCTTCTGGAGACACTCACCCATTAATTAGGTGGGCTCTCTTTGCTGCAGAAATGCCAAACGTGGATGCTTAATAGTTGTTTAGGCACACTGTGGGGCTCAGAATGGAGGGAGGCATTTGGACTTAGGAGCATAGAGGTGGCTGAATTTTTTTGGGGGGACGAGGAGCCAATTCGATTTTCCAAAGCCTTTGTGCTACTAGTAATGTGGAAGCCCCCTATATTTCCATTGACAGATGACAGACGTAAGTGGGGACTTTTTTGTGGATTGAGCTGAAGCTTTTATCGGGAACATTTTACATAACGCTTGGGATTATTATTATTTTTTTTATTAATATTTATTTCTATAGCACCATTGATTCCATGGTGCTGTACATGAGAAGGGGTTACATACAAATTACAGGTATCACTTACAGTAAACAAACTAACAATGACAGACTGATACAGAGGGAGAGGACCCTGCCCTTTCGGGCTTACATTCTACAGGATTGTGGGGCAGGAGACTGCAGGTTAAGGGGTCGCAGCAGTTCCGGTGTTGGTTGAGGCGATATCTCCAGTAGTGGTGAGGAGGTAGCAGGGTCATTGCAGGCTGTAAGCTTTCCTGAAGAGATGGGTTTTCAGGTTCCGTCTGAAGGATCTGAATGAGTTTGATAGTCGGATGTGTTGGGGCAAAGAATTCCAGAGGATGGGGGATATTCGGGAGAAGTCTTGGAGGCGGTTGGGTGAGGAGCGAATAAGTGTGGAGGAGAGAAGGATGTCTTGGGAGGATCGGAGATTACGTGAGGGAAGATATCGGGAGATTAGTTCAGAGATATATGGAGGAGACAGATTATAGATGGCCTTGTAGGTCAGTATTAGTAATTTGAACTGGATACGCTGAGGGAATGGGAGCCAGTGAAGAGATTTGCAGAGGGGAGAAGCGGAGGAGTAGCGAGGAGAGAGGTGAATTAGTCGTGCAGCAGAGTTAAGGATGGACTGGAGAGGTGCGAGGGTGTTAGCAGGGAGGCCAGAGAAAAGGGTGTTGCAGTAGTCGAGGCGGGAGATGATGAGGGCGTGCACAATCATTTTAGTAGATTGAGGGTTGAGGAAAGGACGGATTCTTGAAATATTTTTGAGCTGAAGGCGACAGGAGGTAGAAAGAGCTTGGATGTGCGGTTTGAAGGACAAGGCAGAGTCAAGGGTTACTCCGAGGCAGCGGACTTCTGGTACGGGGGAAAGCGTGATGTCGTTAATTGTGGTAGATAGGTCAGGTAAGGAAGATCTGTGGGATGGGGGAAAGATTATGAGTTCAGATTTGTCCACATTGAGTTTGAGGAAGCTGGAGGAGAAGAAGGAGGATATGGCTGATAGACACTCCGGGATTCTGGATAGCAGAGAAGTGATGTCTGGGCCAGAGAGGTAGATCTGAGTGTCATCAGCGTAAAGGTGGTACTGGAATCCGTGGGACTTTATGAGTTGCCCCAGGCCAAGTGTATAGATTGAGAAGAGTAGGGGTCCTAGAACAGAGCCTTGGGGAACTCCAACAGAGAGAGGGTGGGACGAGGAGATAGTGTGGGAGTGGGAGACGCTGAATGTGCGGTTGGAAAGGTATGAGGAGATCCAAGATAGGGCGAGGTCTTTGACGCCAAAGGAGGAAAGAATCTGTAGTAGAAGGCAGTGGTCAACTGTGTCAAAAGCAGAGGACAGGTCAAGAAGCAGGAGTATAGAGTATTGTCCGTTTGCTTTGGCTGTAAGTAGGTCATTAGTAATTTTGGTCAGGGCTGTCTCAGTGGAGTGATGGGGGCGGAAACCAGATTGTAGAGTGTCAAAGAGCAAGTTAGAAGAGAAGTGGTAGGAAAGCTCAGCGTGGACATGCAGCTCCAGGAGTTTTGAAGCGAATGGGAGCAGCGATATTGGGCGATAGCTGGACATAGCGGTTGGGTCGAGGGTTGGCTTTTTAAGGATAGGCGTGATTGTGGCATGCTTGAAAGCAGAAGGGAAGGTACCGGAAGTTAGTGATAGGTTGAAGAGGTGGGTTAGGGATGGAATAATAGTGGTGGTGAGGTTGGGGAGGAGGTGGGTTGGGATGGGGTCAAGTGCACAGGTTGTGAGGTGCGATTTGGAGAGAAGACAATTAAGCTCCCCTTCAGTTATATTGGAGAGGGAGGTTATGGGTTTAGGGCATTGGTCTGGTATACAAAGTGGTTGAGGTGGTTGAACAATGAAGACTTGCCTTGTTTGGTCGATCTTATTTTTGAAGTGTGTGGCAAAGTCCTCAGCAGAGATGAGGGAGGTAGGAGGGGGCAGTGGTGGGCGGAGGAGGGAGTTAAAAGTTTTGAATAACTGTTTGGGGTTGTAGGATAGGGAAGATACGAGGGTTGTGAAGTAGGCCTGTTTAGCAGAGGTGAGGGCAGATTTGAAAGAGAGTGTTGCTTGTTTGAATGCAGTGAAGTCGTCTTGCGAATTTGTTTTTTTTCCAGCGCCGCTCTGTAATCCTGGACACTTGCCGGAGCTTTTTAGTGGTGTTATTGTGCCAGGGTTGTCTGTTGGTACGTCGCACTCTGCCATGAACGAGAGGGGCGACCGTGTCAATAGCCAATGTGAGAGTGGCATTGTAGAAAGCAGTGGCACTGTCTGTATCGTGGAGTGAGGATATTGATGCCAGTGAAAGAATAGAGTCAGAGAGTGTGTGGATGTCTAGGTGTGCAAGGTGTCTGCGGGGGTGCACGTGTTGCTGGACATGGGTGACAGGAGAGGAGGACAGGGATGAGAAAGTGAGTAGATGGTGGTCGGATAGAGGGAGAGGGGAGGTGGTGAAGTTAGATAGAGAGCAGAGGCGGGTGAAGACCAAGTCTAATGTATGACCATCCGTGTGGGTGGCTGAGGAGGACCACTGAGTAAGTCCAAAGGATGAAGTAAGGGACAGAAGTTTGGAGGCTGCTGACTGAAGGGTATCAGTGGGGATGTTGAAGTCACCCATGAAGATGGTGGGGATGTCAGTGGAGAGAAAGTGAAGAAGCCAGGTAGTGAATTGGTCGATGAAGGCAGTGGTCGGGCCTGGAGGTCGGTATATGACGGCCACTTGGAGGTTGGAGGGAGAGTAGATGCGGACAGAGTGGACTTCAAAGGAAGGGAGGATTAGGGAGGGAAGAGGTGGGATTGTGTTAAAGTTGCAGTTAGAGGAAAGGAGAACACCCACTCCTCCACCATGTCTGTTTCCAGGGCGAGGAGTGTGGGTGAATTGGAGGCCACCGTAACACAGCGCAGCAGGGGAGGCGGTGTCAGAGGGTGTCAGCCATGTTTCTGTGAGGGCGAGGAAAGCAAGATTGCGAGAGAGAAAGAGGTCATGAATCACATGAAGCTTATTGCAGATGGAGCGGGCATTCCAGAGTGCTCCAGAGAGAGGGAGCAGGGGGGTGGGTGTCAATGGCACAGGTTTTACGTTGGAAAGATTGCGGTAGTTCCTATTAGATAGGGAGCGGTAGGAAGGAGTACTAATGGTGGGTATGAACTGTGGAGGTCCAGGATTGGGAGATATGTCACCAGCAGTGAGGAGGAGCAGAGAAAGGGAGAGCAGGTGGGAGAAGGAGAGAGGGAAGCTTGTTTTGTGTTTTATTAGGACAGATTTGAGGTTGAGGAGCAGGTCAGCAGAGGAGGATAGGTGGGGAGGAAGGAGGTAAGGGGAGATGATTATTTGATTAGAGGGTGCTGGGGTTTGGGGATAGCGAAGGAGAGAGAGGATTAAAGGAGCAAACACTGTGAAGGCATATGTAAACATGGTGAAAGAGTAAGATGGGTAATTAGAAAAGCCAGGTACAAGTAATTAGAAGTGCTTACTCAGCAGACATACCCAAAAGAGACATAGTGTGGGGTCCTGACTCCTGCCGTGACTAACTGCCGTTGAAATAACTGCAGCTTCTCTGTACTTTTGCTGCAGTGGTACTTCTGCTGCAGTTTCGTGCCTGACCCCACACGCGTGCCCCCCTTAGACTGCTACTGAATATATAGGACTGAGTAGAGGATCAGGTGGGAGGAGTTATGGTAGCTGCTTTGGGATAAATTAGCAGCTGCCCAGCACACCAGGGGAGGATAGACAATCAAAGGCACAGGGCCTGGCTGCATCCATATGCTGGTAACACCTTGCACCTGATAGCATCTCTACTGGCCCCAGCATGGCTATACAGCAGTAAGTATTGAATACAATGCAACAAATTAATTTAGCAAACATTCAGCAGCCACTGTTATATACCATTTAAAGGAAAAGTTGAACAGTAGTAAGTCAGATCCCAGCAAGCAGAGGTTGTAGAGATTGTACCATTTAAAGGAAAAGTTGAATAGTAGTCAGATCCCAGCAAGCAGAGGTTGTAGAGATTGTACCATTTAAAGGAAAAGTTGAACAGTAGTCAGATCCCAGCAAGCAGAGGTTGTAGAGATTGTACCATTTAAAGGAAAAGTTGAACAGTAGTAAGTCAGATCCCAGCAAGCAGAGGTTGTAGAGATTGTACCATTTAAAGGAAAAGTTGAACAGTAGTAAGTCAGATCCCAGCAAGCAGAGGTTGTAGAGATTGTACCATTTAAAGGAAAAGTTGAATAGTAGTCAGATCCCAGCAAGCAGAGGTTGTAGAGATTGTACCATTTAAAGGAAAAGTTGAATAGTAGTCAGATCCTAGCAAGCAGAGGTTGTAGAGATTGTACCATTTAAAGGAAAAGTTGAATAGTAGTCAGATCCCAGCAAGCAGAGGTTGTAGAGATTGTACCATTTAAAGGAAAAGTTGAATAGTAGTCAGATCCCAGCAAGCAGAGGTTGTAGAGATTGTACCATTTAAAGGAAAAGTTGAATAGTAGTCAGATCCCAGCAAGCAGAGGTTGTAGAGATTGTACCATTTAAAGGAAAAGTTGAATAGTAGTCGGATCCCAGCAAGCAGAGGTTGTAGAGATTGTACCATTTAAAGGAAAAGTTGAATAGTAGTCAGATCCCAGCAAGCAGAGGTTGTAGAGATTGTACCATTTAAAGGAAAAGTTGAATAGTAGTCAGATCCCAGCAAGCAGAGGTTGTAGAGATTGTACCTGTGTGAGGAGAGGAGAGGAGATGGATGTTAATTGTCAGCCGTTGAAATAACTGCAGCTTCTCTGTACTTTTGCTGCAGTGGTACTTCTGCTGCAGTTGCGTGCCTGACCCCACACGCGTGCCCCCCTTAGACTCACATCACTCAGATCACATTTATCCTGAGCTCTATGCTGAACACTTAATTTGAGGTCTCCATTTAAATATCTACGAGATACATGATTCAGATGAAACCCCCGAAGGAGCCATGTACTATAATGAGGTAGTAGAGATACCTCTGTTCAGCGAAGTTGCGGCTCCACTACTTCCTGGGTCAGTCAGCTCCCTGCATCGAGGTGAATATAGAGGTGCGCCCCCTTCCCTCTCTGAAAAGACAACAGATTTCCTGGATTGTCTAACGGAGGGGAGAAAAATTATTCCCTGTCTTGGTGCCGCCCCCTGCAGCCCGGCGTCCTAGGCATGTGCCCTCTAGTGCCTAGTGGCAAATACGGCCCTGATGGTACCAATATATTTCTGAGATCCTGCAATGTGGCTTGTGCTTCTGTTTGCAAACTTATATGAACTTTGTTATTATGTTAGAAGTATCGTAGATATTGTGCATTGATTCCCTAGAGAGCTTCAATTCTTTTTTGCTTAATAAATGGCGACTGAGATGTCAATCGGGTTGCATTGGTTCATTTCTCATCATATCTGACTTTTGGCCATCTCCTCATTACTGATTTTTGCCTGCTATTAAGCTTTATTTCTCTCAGGTGCAGACCTATAAAAATATCGAGCCTGATCATGTTAAAAGCAAAATATCTCCCTGTTAGCAAAATGGAAATGCAACTGCTATTTGGAACGGATAATCGGAACATCCATATGCTCCTAAGGGAGAGAAGCCAACACTTCATACAATAAGTGATAAAATACAGAGCTTTTCCAGCCATAACAATTCTCAGTAGCCCAGCAGCAATAGCGCTATAAAGAACAAGCTGCTTAATAGTACAGCATAACTTTACATCAATAATGAAATTCGAAGAAAATTTTAATTCAGAGTTTGAATTTACCTTTCCATTGATCAATATTATATCATGTAACTTTTTAGTTTATATACATATTTTTATACTTATTTTGTAACTTTTGTATATTACTTAAAATATTGCTTAATATATTGTTTTGCCAGATTGGTCCTTTTATATCACATATACATCAATATTTAGACTTATAAATGAAATAACCTGATTAAAGCCGCATTTACATCCAAGCCGTGGGTTTAGTTCAGACAACCACATGGAATATTATCTGTTTTTCATCCCAAAAAAATAGCCAATGTTTCATCTTTGCTGTCATCAGTACGCAATCTGTATGTCAGTTTTGTTCATCTGTATGGCATCCGATTTTACAGTGGGTACGGAAAGTATGCAGACCCCTTTAAATTTTTCACTCTTTGTTTCATTGCAGCCATTTCGTAAATTTATCATTAATGTATACTCTGCACCCAATCTTAACTGAAAAAAAACAGAAATGTAGAATTTTTTTGCAAATTTATTAAAAAACAAAAAACTGAAATATCACATGGTCATCAGTAGAGTTGAGCGAAACAGGTCGGTCAGATTAAAAAGTCGACAACATTCGCCAAAGTTAGGTGAAATCGGCCATGCGGTCGTCGACCCGAGCGCCAAAGTCGGTTTTCCCATAATGCTTGCAGGCGCCTTTTCTCAGCCAATGAGCAAGGACGTACACTGTGGGCAATGAGATGACATGGGCAGCGGCCACCACCATCTTAGAAAAGGGTATTGCAGTGATTGGCTTGCTTTGTATGGCGTTACAGTGGCTATAAAAGCCCTGACCGCCGACCACCATTTTACTTCTGCCGATCTAAGCGTAGGCAAAGGTTGCTGATGCTGTTTATCAGTAGGGAGAGAGTTAGGCAGGAAAGAAAAGCTATTCTGTACTTGTGCTGTACAGTTAGTGTGCAGTGACAGGGGAGGATTTTGTTGTGTGCAGCAGCGCTGATTATTAGGCTGCCTGCCAGTGACAGGGGAGGAATTTCTTATGTGCAGCAGCAGAGCTGATTATTAGGCTGCCTGCTAGCTGTATTGCTGTGTGTACACTGCTGTGCAGACTGCTTTTTACACAGCCCTAATACTTTTGTTCTTTTCTTCTGCACAGTTACCGAGTGTTCATTTTTTCCCACACCGTATTGAGCTGTACGCTCCTCACACACTAACGTGCACCGGCTGGTATCATGGACAAATACATGCTATCTGTGTGTGACTCCGAAAATATATACGGAGATTTACAATTACTCCTAGACTGTATACAGCTGTACGCTTGCGATACAGTACCCTTGTTCTGATTTTTATATTCTGGTCTAATCCATACTGAGCCTGTGAGCGACGGTGTGTTACTCCGGAAATATATACGGAGATTTAAAATGACCCCAACACTATATACAGCAGTACGCCTCTGATACAGTACCCTTTTCTGCTTTTTATATTTTGTTCTAATCCATACTGAGCCTGTGAGCGTCTGTGTCTGACTCCGGAAATATATACGGAGATTTACAATTACCCCTACACTGTATACACCTGTATGCTTCTAATACATTATCCTTTTTCTGCTTTTTATATTCGTGTGTAGTCCATACTGAGCCTGTGAGAGTCTGTGTCTGACTCTGGAAATATATACGGAGATTTACAATTATCCCTAGACTGTATACAGCTGTACGCTTGTGATACAGTACCCTTTTTCTGCTTTTTATATTCTGGTCTAATCCGTACTGAGCCTGTGAGCGTCTGTGTCTGACTCTGGAAATATATACGGAGATTTAAAATTACCCCAACACTGTATACAGCTGTATGCTTTTGATACAGTACCCTTTATCTGATTTTTACATTCTGGTCTAATCCATACTGAGCCTGTTAGCGTCTGTGTCTGACTCAGGAAATATAAACGGAGATTTAAAATTAACCCTACACTGTATACACCTGGTATCTTCTGATACATTACCCTTTTTCTGCTTTTATATTCTGGTCTAATCCATATTGAGCCTGTGAGCGTCTGTGTCTGACTCTGGAAATATACACGGACATTTACAATTATCCCTAGATTGTATAGAGCTGTACGCTTCTGATACACTACCTTTTTTCTGCTTTTTATATTCTGGTGTAATCCATACTGACCTTGTGAGAATCTGTGTCTGACTCTGGAAATACATACGGAGATTTGCAATTATCCCTAGACTGTATACAGCTGTACACTTCTGATGCATTACCCTTCTTCTGCTTTTTATATTCTGGTCTAATCCATACTGAGCCTGTGAGCTTCTGTGTCTGACTCCGGAAATATATACGGAGATTTACAATTAACCCTACACTGTATACAGCTGTACGCTTCTCATACATTATCCTTTTTCTGCTTTTTATAATCGTGTGTAGTCCATACTGAGCCTGTTAGCGTCTGTGTCTGACTCTGGAAATATATACGGAGATTTAAAATTACCCCAACACTGTATACAGCTGTACACTTTTGATACACTACCCTTTATCTGCTTTTTACATTCTGGTCTAATCCATACTGAGCCTGTGAGCGTCTGTGTGTTACTATGGAATTATATACGGAGAATTAAAATTACCCCAGCACTGTATACAGCTGTACGCTTCTTATACAGACCCTTTTTCTGCTATTTATATTCTGGTCTAATCCATACTGAGCCTGTGAGCTTCTGTGTCTGACTCCGGAAATATATACGGAGATTTACAATTAACCCTACACTGTATACAGCTGTACGCTTCTCATACATTATCCTTTTTCTGCTTTTTATATTCATGTGTAGTCCATACTGAGCCTGTGAGAGTCTGTCTGACTCTGGATCTATATACGGAGATTTACAATTATCCCTAGATTGTATACAGCTGTATGCTTCTGATACATTACCCTTTTTCTGCTTTTCATATTCTTGTCTAATCCACACTGAGCCTGTGAGCATCTGTGTGTTACTCTGGAAATATATATGGAGAATTAAAATTACCCCAGCACTGTATACAGCTGTATGCTTCTTATACAGTACCCTTTTTCTGCTTTTTATATTCTGGTCTAATCCATACTGAGCCTGTGAGCGTCTGTGTCTGACCCCGGAAATATATACGTAGATTTACAATTAACCCTACACTGTACACACCTGGTATCTTCTGATACATTACCCTTTTTCTGCTTTTTATATTCTGGTGTTATACATACTGAGCCTGTGAGCGTCTGTGTCTGACTCCAAAAATATATACGGAGATTTACAATTATCCCTAGATTGTATAGAGCTATACGCTTCTGATACACTACCCTTTTTCTGCTTTTTATATTCTGGTGTAATCCATACTGCCCTATTGAGAATCTGTGTCTGACTCTGGAAATATATACGGAGATTTGCAATTATCCCTAGACTGTATACAGCTGTACACTTCTGATACATTACCCTTCTACTGCTTTTTATATTCTGGTCTAATCCATACTGAGCCTGTGAGCTTCGGTGTCTGACTCCGGAAATATATACGGAGATTTACAATTAACCCTACACTGTATACAGCTGTACGCTTCTCATACATTATCCTTTTTCTGCTTTTTATATCTGGTGTAGTCCATACTGACCTGTGAGAGTCTGTTCTGACTCTGGAATCTATATACGGAGATTTACAATTATCCCTAGACTGTTTACAGCTGTACCTTCTGATTCATTACCCTTTTTCTGCTTTTCATATTCTGGTCTAATTCATACTGAGCCTGTGAGCGTCTGTGTCTGACTCTGGAAATATATACGGAGATTTAAAATTACCCAACACTGTATACAGCTGTACACTTTTGATACAGTACCCTTTTTCTGTTTTTATAATCTGGTCTAATCCATACTGAGCCTGTGAGCGTCTGTGTGTTACTCTGGAAATATATACGGAGAATTAAAATTACCCCAACACTGTATACAGCTGTACGCAACTTATACAGTACCCTTTTCTGCTTTTTATATTCTGGTCTAATACCATACTGAGCCTGTGAGGTCTGTGTCTTACTCGAAAATATATACGGAGATTTACAATTACCCTACATGTATACAGCTGTACACTTCTGATACATTACCCTTCTTCTGCTTTTATATTCTGGTCTAATCCATACTGAGCCTTTGAGCTTCTGTGTCTGACTCCGGAAATATATACGGAGATTTACAATTAACCCTACACTGTATACAGCTGTACGCTTCTCATACATTATCCTTTTTCTGCTTTTTATATTCATGTGTAGTCCATACTGAGCCTGTGAGAGTCTGTCTGACTCTGGATCTATATACGGAGATTTACAATTATCCCTAGACTGTATACAGCTGTACGCTTCTGATACATTACCCTTTTTCTGCTTTTCCATATTCTGGTCTAATCCATACTGAGCCTGTGAGCGTCTGTGTGTTACTCCAGAAATATATACGGAGATTTAAAATTAACCCAACACTGTATACAGCTGTACGCTTCTGATAGAGTACCCTTTTTCTGCTTTTTATATTCTGGTCTAATCCATACTGAGCCTGTGAGCGACGTGTGTTACTGAATATTATAATTAATAACCCTCAACCTGTATACAGCTGTACTTCTGATACATTACCCTTTTTCTGCTTTTTATATTCTGGTCTAATACATACTGAGTCTGTGAGCGTCTGTGTCTACTATAAAAATATATACAGAGATTAAAATTACCCCTACACTGTATACACTGGTATCTTCTGATACATTACCTTTTTCTGCTTTTTATATTCTGGTCTAATCCATACTGAGCCTGTGAGGTCTGTGTCTGACTCTGGAAATATATACGGAGATTTAAAATTACCCACACTGTACAGCTGTACGCTTCTGATACAGTTACCCTTCTCTGTTTTTTATATTCTGGTCTAATTCATACTGAGCCTGTGAGCATCTGTGTGTTACTCTGGAAATATATACGGAGATTTAAAATTACCCCAACACTGTATACAGCTGTACGCTTCTATACATTACCCTTTTTCTGCTTTTTATATTCTGGTCTAATCCATACTGAGCCTGTGAGCGACGGTGTGTTACTCCGGAAATATATTACTGAATTTAAAATAACCCAAACTGTATACAGCTGTACGCTTCTGATACATTACCCTTTTTCTGCTTTTTATATTCTGGTCTAATACATACTGAGCTGTGAGTGTCTGTGTCTGACTCTGGAAATATATACGGAGATTTAAAATTACCCCAACACTGTGTACAGCTGTACGCTTCTGATACAGTACCCTTTTCTGTTTTTTATATTCTGGTCTAATCCAACTGAGCCTGTGAGCGTCTGTGTGTTACTCTGGAATTATATACAGAGATTTACAATTACCCTACACTGTATACACCTGTATCTTCTGATACATTACCCTTTTTCTGCTTTTGATATTCTGGTCTAATCCATTACTGAGCCTGTGAGCGTCTGTGTTTTGACTCGGAAATATATACGGAGATTTACAATTAATCCCTACACTGTATACACCTGGTATCTTCTGATACATTACCCTTTTCTGCTTTTGATATTCTGGTCTAATTCCTTACTGAGCCTGTGAGTGTCTGTGTCTGACTCCGGAAATACATACGGAGATTTACAATTAACCCTAACTGTATTACAATTGTACGCTTCTGATACATTACTCTTTTCTGCTTTTTATATTCTGGTGTAATCCATACTGAGCCTGTGAGAGTTGTATCTGACTCTGAAAATATATACGGAGATTTACAATTATCCCTAGACTGTATACAGCTGTACGTTTCTGATACATTACCCTTTTTCTGCTTTTATATTCTGGTCTAATCCATACTGAGCCTGTGAGAGTCTGTGACTGACTCCAGAAATATATACCCCCCCGGGGGGACGCTTCTGATAGAGTACCCTTTTTCTGCTTTTTATATTCTGGTCTAATCCATACTGAGCCTGTGAGCGACGGTTTTGTTACTGGAAATTTAAAATAACCTCAACACTGTATACAGCTGTACATTTCTGATACATTACCCTTTTTCTGCTTTTTATATTCTGTCTAATACATACTGAGTCCTGTGAGCGTCTGTGTCTTACTATGAAAATATATACAGAGATTAATAATTACCCTACACTGTGTACACCTGGTATCTTCTGATACATTACTCTTTTTCTGCTTTTTATATTCTGGTCTAATCCATACTGAGCCTGTGAGTGTCTGTGTCTGACTCTGGAATATATACGGAGATTTAAAATTACCCCAACACTGTGTACAGCTGTACGCTTCTGATAAGTACCCTTTCTCTGTTTTTTATATTCTGGTCTAATTCATACTGAGCCTGTGAGCATCTGTGTGTTACTCTGGAAATATATACGGAGATTAAAATTACCCCAACACTGTATACAGCTGTACGCTTCTTATACAGTACCCTTTTTCTGCTTTTTATATTCTGGTCTAATCCATACTGAGCCTGTGAGCGACGTGTGTTACTCCGGAAATATTTACTGAAATTTAAAATAACCCCAACACTGTATACAGCTGTACGTTTCTGATACATTACCCTTTTTCTGCTTTTTTATATTCTGGTCTAATACATACTGAGCTGTGAGTGTCTGTGTCTGACTCTGGAAATATATACGGAGATTTAAAATTACCCAACACTGTGTACAGCTGTACGCTTCTGATAAAGTACCCTATTTCTGTTTTTTATATTCTGGTCTAATCCACACTGAGCCTGTGAGCGTCTGTGTGTTACTCTGGAAATTATATACAGAGATTACAATTAACCCTACACTGTATACACCCGGTATCTTCTGATACATTACCCTTTTTCTGCTTTTTGATATTCTGGTCTAATCCTAACTGAGCCTGTGAGCGTCTGTGTTTGACTTCGGAAATATATACGGAGATTTACAATTAACCCTACACTGTATACACCTGGTATCTTCTGATACATTACCCTTTTTCTGCTTTTGATATTCTGGTCTAATCCTTACTGAGCCTGTGAGTGTCTGTGTCTGACTCCGGAAATACATACGGAGATTTACAATTACCACTAGACTGTTTACAAGTGTACGCTTCTGATACATTACTCTTTCTGCTTTTTATATTCTGGTGTAATCCATACTGAGCCTGTGAGAGTTTGTATCTGACTCTGAAAATATATACGGAGATTTACAATTATCCCTAGACTGTATACAGCTGTACGTTTCTGATACATTACCTTTTTCTGCTTTTTATATTCTGGTCTAATCCATACTGAGCCTGTGAGAGTCTGTGACTGACTCCTAAATTATATACGGAGATTTAAAATGAGCCCAGCACTGTATACAGCTGTACGCTTTTGATACAGTACCCTTTATCTGATTTTTACATTCTGGTCTAATCCATACTGAGCCTGTGAGCATCTGTGTGTTACTCTGGAAATATATATGGAGAAATAAATTACCCCAGCACTGTATACAGCTGTATGCTTCTTATACAGTACCCTTTTTCTGCTATTTATATTCTGGTCTAATCCATACTGAGCCTGTGAGCGTCTGTGTCTGACTCCGGAAATATATACAGAGATTTACAATTAACCCTACACTGTACACACCTGGTATCAAAAGCAGAAAAAGGGTAATGTATCAGAAGATACCAGGTGTATACAGTGTAGGGTTAATTGTAAATCTCCGTATATATTTCCGAAGTCAGACACAGACGCTCACAGGCTCAGTAAGGATTAGACCAGAATATCAAAAGCAGAAAAAGGGTAATGTATCAGAAGATACCAGGTGTATACAGTGTAGGGTTAATTGTAAATCTCTGTATATATTTCCAGAGTAACACACAGACGCTCACAGGCTCAGTATGGATTTGACCAGAATATAAAAAACAGAAAAAGGGTACTTTATCAGAAGCGTACAGCTGTACACAGTGATGGGGTAATTTTAAATCTCCGTATATATTTCCAGAGTCAGACACAGACACTCACAGGCTCAGTATGGATTAGACCAGAATATAAAAAGCAGAAAAAGGGTAATGTATCAGAAGATACCAGGTGTACACAGTGTAGGGGTAATTATTAATCTCTGTATATATTTTCGGAGTCAGACACAGACGCTCACAGGCTCAGTATGTATTAGACCATAATATAAAAAGCAGAAAAAGGGGTAATGTATCAGAAACGTACAGCTGTATACAGTGTTGGAGTTATTTTAAATTTCAGTAAATATTTCCAGAGTAACACACCGTCGCTCACAGGCTCAGTATGGATTAGACCAAAATATAAAAGCAGAAAAAGGGTACTCTATCACAAGCGTACAGCTGTATACAGTGTTGGGTTAATTTTAAATCTCCGTATATATTTTTGGAGTAACACACAGACGCTCACAGGCTCAGTATGGATTAGACCAAAATATGAAAAGCAGAAAAAGGGCAA
Source organism: Oophaga sylvatica (assembly GCA_033576555.1). Taxonomy (NCBI): domain Eukaryota; kingdom Metazoa; phylum Chordata; class Amphibia; order Anura; family Dendrobatidae; genus Oophaga; species Oophaga sylvatica. The sequence goes on along the minus strand of JARQOD010006475.1, from coordinate 28,125 downwards.
TGTATCAGAAGCGTACAGCTGTATACAGTCTAGGGATAATTGTAAATCTCCGTATATAATCCAGAGTCAGACAGACTCTCACAGGCTCAGTATGGACTACACATGAATATAAAAAGCAGAAAAAGGATAATGTATGAGAAGCGTACAGCTGTATACAGTGTAAGGTTAATTGTAAATCTCCGTATATATTTCCAGAGTAACACACATATGCTCACAGGCTCAGTATGGATTAGACCAGAATGTAAAAAGCAGATAAAGGGTACTGTATCAAAAGTGTACAGCTGTATACAGTGTTGGGGTAATTTTAAATCTCCGTAAATATTTCCAGAGTCAGACACAGACGCTCACAGGCTCAGTATGAATTAGACCAAATATGAAAAGCAGAAAAAGGGCAATGTATCAGAAGCGTACAGCTGTATACAGTCTAGGGATAATTGTAAATCTCCGTAAATATTTCCAGAGTCAGACACAGACGCTCACAGGCTCAGTATGAATTAGACCAGAATATAAAAAGCAGAAAAAGGGTAATGAATCAGAAGCGTACAGCTGTAAACAGTCTAGGGATAATTGTAAATCTCCGTATATAGATCCAGAGTCAGACAGACTCTCACAGGCTCAGTATGGATTACACACGAATATAAAAAGTAGAAAAAGGATAATGTATGAGAAGCGTACAGCTGTATACAGTGTAGGGTTAATTGTAAATCTCCGTATATATTTCCGGAGTCAGAGACAGAAGCTCACAGGCTCCTAAATTATATACGGAGATTTAAAATGACCCCAGCACTGTATACAGCTGTATGCTTCTGATACAGTACCCTTTTTCTGCTTTTTATATTCTGGTCTACTCCATACTGAGCCTGTGAGCGTCTGTGTGTTACACCAGAAATATATACGGAGATTTAAAATTACCCCTACACTGTAAACACCTGGTATCTTCTGATACAGTACCCCTTTTCTGCAATTTTAAAAACTTATGAAACAAAAAAATCTCCAAATACACATTATTAGTTCATTATCTGGGAATATACCAATTATGCCTCAGAAAGTAATATGCAATAGCGACAACTCATAGAAATTATAAAACAACAAACAGAACCTGAGTTCAAAGCTATTTGAAAAAACCAATGCTTTTATTAAGTGCAAAAAAGGACACATGTAGGAGAAACAGGACAATTATAAAATGTGGACGGCTTTCAATGGTTAATAGCCTAGAATCACAAAAAACACACGGAACAGCAACTCATTTGCATGGAGCCAATGTGGCGTGGCTGAATGCGGATAACTGTCTCAGAATAAATGAACGAGTTGTTTGGGATATCCCTCCTCAGTCATGAACATCATATTTACATGCAGATAAAATCACAGTATATAGATAACAATCATATTGCACTTTGCCTCACAAGTATATCAATTCTCTGCTAGTGTGATGGATGGGAAAAGCAACCGTAGCATATGCAAAAAGTATATATGAAAAGGTATAATCCCTAAAATAAGGACTGTGAGTTAGTGTTATATGCTAAGGTTGCAAGTCCCATACTACTGTAGATGGAAGAGAATGGGAAGAGAAAGAGGATTGCATCATCATGAGCACATGAGTGCAGAGTGCTGGCAGTCTAAATACTGCCGAGTGCAGCCCAAGTGCTGAGGAGAAAAAAAAAAAACTCTCCTGTAACACAATGTTCTCAATGGATAAAGTGCAGCAAGTGCTTGGAAGAGGGAAGGGGGAAAAAAGCTAAATGGAAGGAGAAAAGTCACTGAGACATATCCATCATGCTGCCATCTAATGAGGTGCCGTGCCGAGTACCCCAACGCACGTTTCGCGGAGAAGTCCGCTTCTTCGGGGTGCGTTGCTAATAGTGGGAACCCAGCCTGTCTAAATACCCGGATGATGCTGGTCACATGCTGCAACTCACCCAATGAGAATGCAGGTGAGTATAAGAAGCACAAATGTGCCATTGCTAGAACATGAAAGTCTGCCATGTCGTGGACCAAAGCTCAACAGCTTCACACGGGTGGGCCGGCACCTGGCCGTCGCCCGGGCGACGCTGGAGAAGCCTGGAGCACAAATGGGAGTGATCACTGACACTGCCTGGGGGCGGCGGCGCCCAACCATCTCCAGGGAGCATGAGTGGGCAGAACATATGTGGAAAGAAGCAATATCTCACTGCAGCAATTGTGAATAATCAGAGGGGGAGTGCAGCACTGAATGCATAGGAGTAACCATAGCATATATATAACATGGATCAATCAAAAACCTTGTGTACAGAAGATGATGATATATATTTAAGGCAAATAAATAGAAATGTAAATTAGCCCAACATATATGGTTCAATATACACAAAAATATATTGTGGATGAAAAGGAAGTATATAAATTCTTGTGTTAGTAGAGATGTCATCAAGGGTCATTCCTTTTCTTATTACTTCACAATTTATTTGCTGGAACTCCAGGTCAGGAAGTGAATCCATGCTGATAACAATAATGGAATCTACAACCAGATATGAAGAAACAGGATAAATTAAAAACAAATAATTTTATACACTTATGCTAAAAATGAATAAAATGGGAAAACAATAAAAGAAGGAGTGGAGAAGAGGGAGGATAAGCACAAATAATGCCCGAAGGGGCTAGTAAAACAAAGGTGTACAAAAATCACAAGAAAGACGCGAAATCTAGAGATTCGTTGAGGCCATGTGGCGTCATGGTCCCAAGGATGGTAATCCACCTGCACTCCTTTTGAGCCAGAATGCGTTTAATATCACCTCCTCTAATGCCACTTTTGACGTGTTGGATACCTCTTACTTGAAATTTTTGGAATCACAGTTATGTACCAACTTGTAGTGCCGTGGGAGGGTTTTTAATTGAGTCAAGTCAGAAGCTGTCTTAGCCGCAGCTATGTCTCTAACGTGTTCTCTGAAGTGTATTTTCAGTTGACGGCTAGTTAGTCCTATGTATATTTTAGGGCAGCCACAGGTTGTATAATAAATCACCTGGGTAGTGTTACAGGATATATGCTGCCGAATTGAAAAAGATTTTTTGCCGTCAGCTGACTGAAAAGAAGTTGTTCGTAGGACATTGCTGCACGCCAAGCAGTTAGCACATGTGTAGCAACCGACGGGAGGACCCCGAGAGCCAAAATAATTTGGGTGACTTGGTGCATAATGAAAATGCACCAACATGTCACCAAGGTTAGGACTCCTACGATATGTCATGAGAGGACGTTCAGGTACAAATTTGGTCAAGGAGGATTCTGTTCTAAGGATGTTCCAGCGTCGACTAAGAACCTCCCTCATCTCGTCCCATTCCCCATTAAATGTAGAGATAAATCTCACTGTATCTTGTTGTGACTTGATTTTGGGGGTGGGGTGGAGGAGTGTCGATCTATTTGTCCTCCTTGCCCGGTTGTAGCCTCTCCTGATGCATTGGTTGCTATATCCTCTGTTAAGGAAACGATCTTTAAGTTCCTCCGCCTGGCGTTGGAAATTAGTCTCCGGGGAGCAGATGCGCTTAGCGCGCAAGAACTGGCCAACCGGGATGGCCCTAAGGGTTGTTCGTGTGAGGCAGGAACAAGCATGGAGTAGAGAATTTACCGAGGTGGGCTTCCTATATACGTCTGTTTGTAAGTTGAGTTGTTCATCAACATAAATTTTGACGTCAAGGAAGTCCACTTCTGTGTTGCTAAAGTTGTATGTCAACCTAATATTGTATCCATTACAATTAAGACTCTCCATGAAATTTTTAAGTTGTTCTTGAGATCCCTGCCACACCACGAACACGTCACCAAACAACTCGTTCATTTATTCTGAGACAGTTATCCGCATTCAGCCACGCCACATTGGCTCCATGCAAATGAGTTGCTGTTCCGTTTGTTTTTGTGATTCTGGGCTATTAACCCCATTGAAAGCGGTACACATTTTATAATTGTCCTGTTTCTCCTACATGTGTCCTTTTTTGCACTTAATAAAAGCATTGGTTTTTCAAATAGCTTTGAACTCAGGTTCTGTTTGTTGTATTATAATTTTATATACTTGTCTAATCCACACTGAGCCTGTCAGCGTCTGTGTCTGACTCCGGAAATATATAAGGAGATTTACAATTTTCCCCTTCACCGCATACAGCTGTACACTTCTGATACAGTACTATATATTTGCAGGTATTTTTTGATACATTTTCCAAAACATGAGGAAGTATGGTGGAAGAGGCCACGGATGTGAGCGTGGGGGAACAGCTGGCACTGATGGTGGTGCATCTGCTGGTAGTGCCAAAAGCACAATAGCAGCTAAGGCAGGAGGTGTTGAGCCTGCATCATCTTCTGGCTTCAGAAGGTCTGGAAGGCTCCCTTTTCTGGGAGTAGGTAAACCGATTTTAAAGCCGGAGCATCAGGAACAGGTTTTGACTTACATTGCCGAAACACCCTCCAGCTCTATCGCCTCCTCTACTGAAGTTTCAAAAATGCAAGCACTGAGTCGTCAGTGCAGGCTCCTGTTCAGGAACAACACCTTTCCTTGTGTCCTTCACCCCCACCAAAACTGAAGGATGCGGCAGGCCATACTTCAGAATACTCCCAGGAGATCTTTTCACGTACCATGCCTGGGTTATCAAGTCAAATCCTGAATTCCCCAGTCCAAGATGAATCTGACATGGAGTGCACTGATGCACAGCCACTGCTAGATGATTCTGCTGGTACATTCACCCAGAGCACTACATTGCCCTCGCAGTCTACTGAGCCAGAAACTACCCCTGAAGAAACTCAGGTACCCCTTCTCGCATACTATACCACCTTACCCAGTGACACAGAGGAAGGTGTAGATGAAATTGAAGAGGAGGTGACGGATGACCCAGTTGTTGACCCGGATTGGCATCCATTGGGGGAAGAGGGTTCCGCTGGCAATAGCTCAGAAGAGGAGAAGGATCCGCAGCACCATAGACATCACAGCAGAGTTATCTGGCAGGGCCGTAGCACTCCAAAAATGTGTTAAAAAAACAAAGAGTTGCAGGACAGCTTGGCCAGATGGTCAAATTAGCACAGAAAATTTATCACATAGTAGGAAGAGTGCAGTGTGGCACTTTTTTTTTTACAAAAATCCTATTGATGAGGCAAAGGTTATCTGTAAGAAGTGCGGAATGACCTTTAGCCGAGGGAAAAATCTCCGAAATTTGAATACCAGTTGCATGCTTAGACATTTACTCAGCATGCACTTGCAAGCATGGATGGACTACAAAACCTCAGGGAGCACATGTGCACCTGCTCCGACTGAAGGTAGCCAGCAATGCTACATCGCTTCCCCCACTGTAAGCCCACCGGCTAGCACACCACCAGCAAGAAATGTTGAGGTGTCGTCGCAAGGCCAAAGCAGTCAGGGAATCACAATGTTTTTGCAACGAAAGACTAAATCTAGGCCATCACCACCACCACCATCACCATCACCAACCCCCTCTCAGTCTGTCATGTCCACCGCTAGTTCCCCCATATGCAGCTCTCAAGTCCAGCTCACCATAGCAGACTATCTGAACAGGAAAAGAAAGTACTCTTCCTCTCATCAGTGTACACTGGCTTTGAACGCCTACATTGCCAAACTGATCTTATTTGAGATGATGCCATTCCGTTTGGTTGAAAGTGCAGCGTTCCAAGAGCTCATGGCCTACCTTGTCCCATGCTATGACCTACCCTGTCGGCACTTCTTTTCTAGAAAAGCCATCCCTGCCCTTCACCTGCATGTGAAAGTCTGCATTGTCCATGCACTGAAACAATCATTGAGTGGAAAGGTGCACCTCACAACAGATGCATGGGCCAGTAGGCATGGCCAGGGCCGTTACGTGTCCAACACTGCGCACTGGGTTATTGTGGTGGATGCAGAGTCCACAGGGGACAGTGGCGGTAAGACAGTGCTGCCTAGCCCACGGTATAGGCAACAGTTGGCTGTAGGTGTTCGACCCTCCTCCTCCAGAAGCAAAAGCTCGTCGACAGAGCACAGTCGCACGAGCACTCCATCCCCAGCTGCCAGTGTTGCACAAGAGGTGTCACACTATCGAACAGCTAGTGGTAAGCGTCAGCAGGCTGTTTTAAAGATGATGTCTTTGAGCGACAACAGACACACCGGAAAGGTACTGGCCAACTACTTGCAGCGAGAAACTGAGTCATGGCTGGGCAGTTTACATCTTGAGCCAGGCAAGGTAGTTAGTGATAACGGCCGTAATTTTGTGGCGGCCATAGCCCTGGCAAAACTCAGACACATACCTTGCCTGGCTCACACCTTGAACCTGGTGGTGCAGTGCTTCATAAATAATTATCCGGAGTTTCCAGTTCTGCCCATAAGGTGTCAAGACTGTGCTCGCACATCCGTCGCTCGCCCGTAGACTCCAGTAGTATGCAGAGGCTGCAGTGATCGCTCCACCTCCCCAAGCACTGCCTAATCATAGACGTTGCAACAAGGTGGAACTCCACCATGCACATGGTTGAGAGGCTGTGCGAACAGAGGCAGGCTGTAATGCATTTGTGGGAGGATACACGGGCATGCACTTTGAGGGCAGACATCGAGTTTTCGGGTGTGCAGTGGTCAAAGCTGAAAGACCTCTGTAAAGTCATTCAGTGTTTTGAGGAATGCACATGGCTGGTAAGCGCAGACGACGCCATCATAAGCACGACATCCCACTTATGCGTCTGCTCATGCAAACTTTGACGCACATTAAGGATCAGGCATCTGCAGCGGAGGACGATGAGGAGGAGGAAGCCTTTATGAAGCTTTTATGAAGCCTTTTTAGGTACAGGGTTTGTGCATGACTGGAGGGATGTGGATTTGGCAAAAAGTGCTCCTCCACCCACCACTGTAAGTGCATCATTGACACCTGGAATATTGGCCCACATGTGTGATTATGTCTTGCGGATCCTAAAAAGGGACCCCCGCATTGCCAAAATTATGAAGGATGACGACTACTAGTTGGCCAGCATCCTCGATCCACGCTATAAAGGCAAATTACAGAACATCATGCCACAGGAGAACCTAGAGTAATATTGGCGAACAAACAAGCAACTCTGGTAAACCATTTGTTAGAGGCATTCCCAGCACACAGCAGCAGTGCAGGTTTTACCACGAGCCGTACTGGGCGAAATGGAAGAGGTGTTCGTGGTGCACACAGCCGAAGTGGCGTTGGAGACAGGGGTTTCATGACCATGTTGTGGACTGATTTCTCAAGTACTGCTCACACGGTACTGAATCTATTGCAACAGACAGGAGACAGCAGTTGTCAACTATGGTTCAAAATTACGTCTCCTCCCCTATCGATGTTCTCCCTCACAGTTCATTCCCCTTTGACTACTGGGCCTGTAAACTGGACACCTGGCCTGAATTGGCACTATATGCCTTACAGGAGCTTGCTTGCCCTGCTGGTAGTGTGCTATCAGAGTCTTCAGTGCTTCTGGATCAATCCTGACAGAAAGAAGGACCCGGCTTTCGACCCAAAATGTTGGTGATCTCATCTTCATTAAAATGAACCATTTCTGGGTTTCAAAGGATTTTGTACCACCTTCCCCTGATGACACATAGGTTGCCAGCAAAATGGCTCGCTTTGTCCTCCTCTTCCTCCGACTTCTCCAATTTCTCCATTTGCAGCTGCTGAACGTGCAACCTACACCTCAACATATGCCAGTTTTTCCACCTCCCTAACTGAGCTGTACCCCCCCAGGGCCCGCGTCAGCACCTGGTGCACCCGGGCAAGTGCCGGGGCCCTGAGCAGGTGGGGGTCCCTCTCGCCGTCAGAGACAATGTCGTGCTATGAGGGGCCCTGTGTCAGTGCTGGCACCCATGAGTGGGCCCCCCTATTTGCTCAAAGCCCCAGAACTTGCAATACTTACCTCTCCCTGCTCCACCGCTGTGACGTCTTCCGCGTTTCCTGACAGTGACATTCAGGGCAGAGAACACGATGACATTACGTCTGTGCTCCCTCTGCCTGAACAGTGACAGTGCAGAGAGCTGGAAGATGGCGACACTGAGGAGTCCAGAGTAGAGCAGTGCCGAGCGAGGAGAGGCATTTCATTTTTTTTAATGTTTGGAGCAATATATGGGGAGCATTATACACTGGAGAATTATATATGGGGCCCATCATACACTTGAGCATCATAGACAGAGCCCATTATACACTGGAGCATTATATATGAGCCCCATCATACACTGGAGCATTATAAATGGTGCCCATCATACACTGGAGCATCATATACGGGGCCCATTATACACTGGAGCATCATATGGGGCCCATTATATATGGCGCATCATATGGGGCACATTATATTTGGAGCAGCACATGGAGCCCATTATATATGGAGCATTATATATGGGGACCATTATATTTGGAGCATTATAGGCCCATCATACACTGGAGCATCATCCATGGGGCCCATCATATACTGGAGCATCATATGGGGCCCATTATATTTGGCGCATCATATGGGGCACATTATATTTGGAGCATCACATGGAGCACTTATGGGGCCTATTCTGTATGGAGCATTATATGGAGCCCATTCTGTATGGAGCAATATATGGGGCCCATCATATACTGTATGGAGCTTTATATGCGACTCATTATACTGTATGGAGCAATATGTGGGGCTCATTATACTCTATGGGGACCGTCCTATACTGTATGGCACATTATATGGGGACCATCAAATACTGGAGCATTATGTGGAGCTCATCATATACTGTATGGAACACTATGTGGGACCAATTATGTATTGAGCAATATATGGAGCTCATTATTCTGTATGGAGCATCGTATATGGGACTCATTATTCTGTAAGGAGCAATATATGGGGCTCATTATTCTGTATAGAGCAATATATGGGGTTCATTATTCTCTTTGGCGCACTATGTGGTGCCCATAATACTGTATGGAGGACTATACTGTCCGGTTTTTGAGCTATTGTAGAATTTACAATAGATATCACTCATGTAATGTAAGAAGTGAAGTATTTGGCATTGTACTATACCTATATTTCTCTGCAGTTTTGGAGCATCATGAATTGTGTATGTGTTAAAGGGGCCCACTGAGACTCTTTCGCCCGGGGCCCACGAAAACCTGGAACCAGCCCTGCCCCCCACAACTTTATCCAAATAACCCCCAGCTTTCAATGCGTTACTATTATTATAAAGTAAATTAAGGTTTACAAGCTTAAGTAATAAGAATTGATGTCGTTGGCATTGAAATGGGCACTGTAGGTGTGTTTACTGTTCTTCACTCACTGGCGACTTTTATTCCCCATTGACTTGCATTGGGGTCGGGCTTTGTTTTTTGTCGAAACTCCGACTTTTGCCGTTAGTTAGTCGGCCGATTTCGTTCGACTCGACTTTTGGTAAAGTCGGATGGTCCGAAACCCGACTCGACCCTCCCGGAGGCAAAGTCGCTCATCTACACTTATGACCATGTGATATTTCAGTTTCTCTTTTTTAATAAATTTGCGAAAACTTCTACATTTCTGTTTTTTTTTCAGCAAATATAGGGTGCAGAGTGTACATTATTGAGAAAAAAATGAACTTTTTTGAATTTACCAAATGGCTGCAATGAAACAAAGAGTGAAAAATTTAAAGGGTCAGAATACTTTCTGTACCCACTGTACATAAGCAATGAATATATAATAAAGGTCAAATACGGTTTCCTGTGTTAACAACTGAAACACTACATTATTAACCTCTTAAGTAACGGGCGATTTTTCATTTATTGCCCTTTCATTTTTACCTCCACTTATTCCATGTTAAGGTCTGCGGATCAGACCGAATATAATTGAATGTAAGGTGCGATCGCGACCCGGGGTCCACCATGCAGAGATTGAGGTACCACAGCTAGTGTACAACGGCGGAAGCTTGAGGCGAGCGATCCTGAGTTCTCACGGGATTAAACGACACCCTGTGTGAACTAAGGCTAAATGGCAAGCTCTGTTGCTTCTTAGAGTGGCGGAACATACTGTATAATAGAAGACAGAACTCTGTATTCTGTTAAATGACACAGGGATGCAGCAGGTAAACGCTAGTTGGGGTCCCTATAACTCACCCCCCATGCTGGTGATTGAGCCTGCCCTGTCACATGGTCTGTGAAACTTGCACATGCGACACCGTCACCCGGTGCAGGTGCTAGGCTCAAGTGGTAGTTCCCACGCTACACTGCCTGACAGTAAACCCACTAACAGTGCCAGAAGCAGCACACAGTGGTAACTGTTCCACCAACACTCAAAACACAAATGGAAGTGATCTTAGCGCGCCGATGGGCGCCCCAAAGATCCTTTTATAGACTGCGCTTAAGTCCAGTCAGACAGGACCTTGCTCACGGGTCAATCCGGAGCTGGCACAGGACCTGAGCAGCTGACGACCGACCACCGATGAGAGGTCGCCACCTCACGAGCATGCTCACTTGCGCGAATCCTGGATTTAGCCTCAGGAATGACTGCTCATTGCTGTCTATTGTTCGTTACCATAGCTGGACCTGAAGAGTAAGCAGAAGCAATGTGCAGAGCCCTGAGTCTGAGCAAGATTCTGAGACCGACGTCTTTGCTGCGCAGAGTCCGCTGTGGTCGAAACTGAATGTGAGACTGCAGGAGAAGATAAAGCTTGGGAACCATCCTGTGCAGAAGGGGAATCCTAGAGCCTTACATTCCAAGAGCCAAAACTTTTTGTTTTTTGCAGGACTAGATGTACTTTTGAATGACACCATTCATTTATCATGTGATGTACTGGAAAGTGGTAAAAAAAAGTGTGGCAAAATAATAAAAATAGCGCAATGCCGCTTTTTTCTCTTTTTTTATTTACAGCTTTCGTTTTACGTTAAAAATGATTTTGCAATATAATTCTCCATGTCAATATGATTGGAGAGATTCCAAACATGCATTTTTGTTTTACTTAAGTGAAATTTTTTTTTGAAATTTGTAAACAAAAACAATTTGCTTGAAACACCATTTTTCAAGAGCTTGTAGATGAGAAAAAAAGAGGAAAAAGAGAGACAAGCACTCATAGGGTGATACAGTATAGGGTAGAGAAAGTTATGGGGGAGACGTCAGGAGATGCTCACCTGACTAGGCTGTGCATGTCACAATCCCAATGTATGCCATAGAGTATATAGCTGCTGCAGTCACTCTCGTGAATAGAAGGAAATCTTTATCTGCAAATGTATTGAGGAGTAAAAGGAGATGGATTTTTCTGGATGACACTGTATGTAGTCTACTTTTTTTAAAAAAGGGCTCAGTGCAAGCTTGCAACATATAGTAAGGCTGTAACATGTAGTAAAGCTGCTATTAAATGCTATTACAGGATGGAAGGTCTACTTATCCAGAAGCAGCGTGGTCAGCAAGAAACTTCCATCTCCTTTCATGACATCCGGATCGTCAGAGCTAGCAACTTTGATCAGCAACTTTGTCCGTGCAGTTCTGACAATTTGCATAGCGTAGGGACGCTCTTGCATCTCTATGCTATGCAAGCAATCAATCTGCAAAAAATGAAAATGTAAATGGGATAAAGTAACAAAGAGTTACAAAGTTTTTAACATTTTTTAAAAATATTTAAAAAATCCAAAAATATAAAAATAATCAAAATATATTTTTACCCATAGATAAATATTTTTATGACAAAAATATAAACAATATAAGTACAAATATTTGGTATCACCGCATCCGGAACAACCCAGCCTATGAAAAGGTCTCACTTGTTAACCCCTTTAGTGTCAAAAAGCAAGGCAAAAAACAATGCTTTATCATCATACCGCCGAACAAAAGTGGAGTAAAGCATGAGCAAAAAGACGAATATAAATAAACATTGTACCACTAAAAAACATCATGTTATCTCGCAAAAAAACAAGCCATCAAACTGCTTCATAAGTGGAAAAATAAAGTTATAGCTCTCAGATAAGCGATGCAAAAATAGTTATTTCTATAAATAATTTTTACTGTGTAAAAGCGCAAACATAAAAAAAAGGTATAACTGTGGTATCGATGTAATCGTACTAACCAGAAGAATGAAGCTGCCTTATCAATTTTACCACTCACGGAAAGGCATAAAAAAAATCTGTTTTTTGTTCATTCTGCCTCACAAAAATCAGAATAGAAAGTGATAAAAAATGTCATTTGTCTGAAAATGGTACCAATAAAAACATCAACTCATCCCGCAAGAAACAAGCCCTCATATGACTCTGTCGGCCGAAATATAGAAAAATTATAGCTCTCAATATATGGTGATTCAAATTTTTTTTACAATAAGAAGCGTTTTTTTAGTGTGTGACAGCAGCCAAACATAAAAAAGCAGAAATAAATCTGGTAACTCAGTAATCGCAACGACCGGAAGAATAAAGTCGCCTAATCGCTTATACCTCACGGTGTAAAAAAATAAATAAAAATAATTCTTCACCTGCTGTTTTGTTCATTCTGCCTCCCAAAGATCACAGTAAGGCTCAGCTCACATTTATCCTGCGCTCTGCGCTGAGTGCTTACACTTGAATTTCAATCTCTGAAATACGTGATTCAGACGGAACCTCCGGCAGAAGATTCCATATAATTAGGCAGATAAAGCACTGTAGACACCATAGGACCTGTGATCCGGTGGTGTCCATCTTTTTAGGATTGCATAAATGCCATCGGCCACTGTTTTATGCACTCCTGAAAAGAAGGACAACATTCAACAGAAGCCAAACGGAGTCCAGATTAACTCTGCTGCCTCATTATAGTGAATGGATCCTTCTGGGGTTTCATCTGAATCATATCACTCGGAGATTTAAATGGAAACCCCAAAGTAAGTGCTCAAAGTAGTGCGCTGGATAAATGTGATCCCAAACGTTATGTAAAATGTTCCCAACAAAATCTTCAAATCAATCCACAAAAAAAGCAAGTCCCCACTCAGGTCTGTTATCAGTCAATGGAAATATAGGGGGCTTCCACATTACTTGTAGTACAAAGGCTCTGGAAAAGCGAAATGTCTCCTATCCCTTCAAAAGAAATTTAGCAAACTCTGCGCTCCCAAATCCAAAAGTCCTCCCCTTCTGAGCCCCACAGTGTTCATAAACCACATTCAGCATCTACATGTTTGGCATTTCTGAAGCGATGAGAGCCTGCCTAACTTACGGGTGAATGTCTCCAGAAGCATGAGCTGGGCATAATGTACTGGTGACTGCAACATACTGGTCACTATAACTTACTGATCACTACAACATACTGGTCACTACAGCGTACTGGTCACTACAACTGCAGTTTGCAATTTTCACTCAGCAACATTCATTGCTGCTTATTTCTGGAAAACACCCATGGAATCAAAATCATCACTACACCTGTAGATAAATTCCCAAAGCGGTATAATTTCCAAAATGGGGTCACTTGAGGGGGGATTTTGCTCATCTAGCATTTAGGGGCTCTGTATATTGAGTTCGCAACTATTCTAGGAAAATCTGCACTCCAGGAGGCAAATAGCACTCCATTTCTCCCAAGTATGGCTAAGCATTTCTGTACAGCCACATATGGGGTATTGCCACGTTCAATAAAAATTGTGGGACAAATTATGGTGCCCTTTTTATCAAGTTTTTATGTGAAAATATAAAATATGGGACTAAATCAAAGTTTAGGTGGTAAAAATGTAGTTATGTTTTCTTCACTGCCCAAAGGTATAAAATTCTGTGAAACACTTGTGGTGTACATATGATCACTGCACCCCTAGATAAAGTCGTTGAGAGGTGAAGTTTGTAAAATGGGTTCACTTATGGGGAGTTCTGCTGCTCTGGCAACTCAGGGGCTCTCACAGTGTGTCATGGCACCTGCAAACCATAACAGTAAAATCTGCACTATAGTATGGCGCTCCCTCCCTTCTGAGCTTGGCACTGTGCTTGAAAAATATTTCCCGATTACATGTAGGGCATTGGCACATTCAGGAAAAAATAGACCTCAGTTTGTTGAAAAAAAAAATCCTATTAGCCCTTAGAAAAATTGAAAACTTGGGGCTAGATTTGAGCGAAACAGGTCGGTCAGATTAAAAAATCACAGACATTCGCCAAAGACGGCTTTCGCCGAGCAAAACCCGACGATAGCGTTAGGTCGCCCATGCGGTCATCGACCCGAGCGCCAAAGTCGGTTTTCTTAGAATGCTTGCAGGCGCCTTTTCTCAGCCAATGAGCAAGGATGCACACTGTGGGCAATGCGATGACATGGGCAGCGGCCACACCATCTTAGAGAAGGGCATTGCAGTGATTGGCTTGCTTTGTGCGGCATCACAGTGGCTATAAAAGCCCTGACTGCTGACCGCAATTTTACTTCTGCCGATCTTAGCGTAGGGAGAGGTTGCTGCCGCTGTTTCTCAGTAGGGAGATAGTTAGGCAGGAAAAAAAAAGTTATTCCGTGCTTGTGCTGATAGCGATTGTGCTGTACAGTTAGCGTGCAGTGACAGGGGAGGATTTTGTTGTGTGCAGCAGCCCTGGTTATTAGGCTGCCTGCCAGTGACAGGGGAGGAATTTCTTTCGTGCAGCAGCAGAGCTGATTATTAGGCTGCCTGCCAGTGACAGGGGAGGAATTTATTTGTGCAGCAGCAGAGCTGATTATTAGGCTGTCTGATAGCTGTATTGCTGTGTGTACACTGCTGTGCAGACTGCTTTTTACACAGCACCTACACAGCACTAATACTTTATTCTTTTTTTCTGCACAGTTACTGAGAATTCATTTTTTCCCACATTGTATAGAGCTGTACGCTCCTCACACACTACCATGTACCGGCTGGTATCACGGACAAATACATGCTGGCTATCTGCATGTGAATCCGGAAATATATACGGAGATTTAAATTTTCCCCCAAAACCGTATACAGCTGGTATCTTCTGATACAGTACCGTTTTTTCTGCCTTCTGTATTACGGTCAAATCCAAACTGAGAGAGCGTCTGTGTGTTACTCTGGAAATATATAAGGAGATTTAAAATTACTCCAACACTGTATACAGCTGTACACTTCTGATACATTACCCTTTTTCTACTTTGTATATTCTGGTGTGATCCATACTGAGCCTGTGAGAGTCTGTGTCTGACTCTGGAAATATATACGGAGATTTAAAATTACCTCAACACTGTATACAGCTGTACGCTTCTAATACATTACCCTTTTTCTACTTTTTATATTCTGGTGTGATCCATACTGAGCCTGTGAGCATCTGTGTGTAACTCCGGAAAGTATATGGAGATTTACAATTACCCCAACACTGTATACAGCTCTACGCTTCTGATACATTACCCTTTTTCAGCTTTTTATTCTTGTCTAATCCATACTGAGCCTGAGAGCGTCTGTGTCTGACTCCTGAAATATATACGGAGATTTACAATATTTTCACTATACTATATATACCTCATATCTGTTAATACAGTACCCTTTTTCAGCTTTTTATATTCTTGTCTAATTCATACTGAGCCTGAGAGCGTCTGTGTCTGACTACTGAAATATATACGGAGATTCCCAATTATCCCTAGACTGTATACAGCTGTATGCTACTGATACAGTACCATATATCTGCTGGTATTTTGGGTACATTTTCCCAAAAATTAGGAAGTATGGTGGAAGAGGCTGCGGACGTGGGCGTGGGGGCCAGCTGGTACTGATGGTGGTGGTGTGTTACATCTGCTGGAAGTGCCAAAAGCACAATAGCACCTAAGGCAAGAGGTGTTGAGCCGGCGTCATTGTCTTGCTCAAAAAGGTCTGGAAGGCTCTCTTTTCTGGGAGTAGGTAAACCGATTTTAAAGCCGGAGCATCAGGAACAAGTTTTGGCTTACACTGCCGAAACAGCCTCCAGCTCTATCGCCTCCTCTTCTGAAGTTTCAAAAAATGCAAGCACTGACTCGTCAGTGCAGGCTACTGGTCAGGAACAACACCTTTCCTTGTGTCCTTCAACCCCACCAAAAGTGAAAGATGCGACAGCCCACACTTCAGATTACTCCAAGGAGCTCTTTTCACATACCATGCCTGGGTTATCAAGTCAAATCCTGAATTCCCCAGTCCAAGATGAATCTGACATGGATTGCACTGATGCACAGCCACTGCTAGATGATTGTGCTGGTACATTGAAACCACAGCACTACATTGCCCTCGCAGTCTACTGAACCAGAATCTGACCCTGATGAAACTCAGGTACCCCTCCCGGCATACTATACCACCTTAGACGGTGACACAGAGGAAGGTACAGATAAAATTGAAGAGGAGTTGATGGATGACCCAGTTGTTGACCCGGATTGGCATCCATTGGGGAAGAGGGTTCCACTGGCAGTAGCTCAGAAGAGGAGAAAGATCCGCAGCAGGCATCGACATCGCAGCAGCGGTTATCTGGCAGGCCCGTAGCCTTCCAAAAACGTGTTAAAAAACAAAAAGAGTTGCAGGACAGCTTGGCCAGACGGTCAGATTAGCACAGCGTGCAATTTAAACCATAATAGGAAGAGTGCAGCGTGGCACTTTTTTGAACTAAATCAAATTGATGAGGCAAAGGTTATCTGTAAGACGTGGGAAGGACCTTTGCCGAGGGAAAAATCTCCGAAATTTGAATACCAGTTGCATGCTTAGACATTTATTGACCATGCACTTGCAAGCGTGGACGGACTACAAAACCTCAGGTAGCACATGTGCACCGGCTCCGACTGAAGGTAGCCAGCAATGCTCCATCGCTTCCCCCACTGTAAGCCCACCGGTTAGCACACCACCAGCAAGAAATGTTGAGGTGTCGTCGCAAGGCTAAAGCAGCCAGGGAATAAAAATGTTTTTGCAACGAAAGACTGAATCTAGGCCATCACCACCACGACCACCACCACCATCACCATCACCAACCCCCTCTCAGTCCGTCATGTCCACTGCAAGTTCACCCATATGCAGCTCTCAAGTCCAGCTCACCCTAGCAGACACTCTGAGCAGGACAAGAAAGTACTCATCCTCTCATCTGCGCACACTGGCTTTGAACGCCAAAATTGCCAAACTGATCTCATTAGAGATGATGCCCTTCCGTTTGGTTGAAAGTACAGCGTTCCGAGAGCTCATGGCCTACACTGTCCCACACTATGACCTACCCAGTCGGCACTTCTTTTCTAGAAAAGCCATCCCTGCCCTCCACCTGAACGTGAAAGACCGCATTGTCCATGCACTCAAACAATCAGTGAGTGGAAAGGAGCACCTCACAACAGATGCATGGGCCAGCAGGCATCGCCAGGGGCATTACGTGTCCATCACTGCGTACTGGCTTAATGTGATGGATGCAGGCTCCACAGGGTACAGCGGCGGTGGACAGTGCTGCCTAGCCCATGGTATAGGAAACAGTTGGCTGTAGGTGTTCAACCCTCCTCCTCCTCCAGATGCAAAAGCTCATCGACAGAGCGCAGTCGCACGAGCACTCCATCCGTATCTGCCAGTGTTGCACACGAAGTGTCCCACTATCGAACAGCTAATAGTAAGCGTCAGCAGGCTGTTTTAAAGATTATGTTTTTGGGCGACAACAGACAGACCGAGGAGGTACTGGCCAACTACTTGCAGTGAGAAACTGAGTCATGGCTGGGCAGTCTACATCTTGAGCCAGGCAAGGTAGTCAGTGATAACGGCCGTAATTTTGTGGCAGCTATAGCCCTGGCAAAACTAAGACACATACCTTGCCTTGCTCACACCTTGAACCTGGTGGTGCTGTGATACCTAAGTAATTATCCGAAGTTAACAGCCCTGCTCCATAAGGTGTGAAGACTGTGCTCGCACATCCGTCGCTCGCCCGTAGACTCTAGTCATATGCAAAGGCTGCATCTATCGCTCCACCTCCCCAAGCATCGCCCAATCATAGACGTTGCAACAAGGTGGAACTCCACCATGCACATGGTTGAGAGGCTGTGCGAACAGAGGCAGGCTGTAATGCATTTGTGGGAGGATACACAGGCAGGCAGTTTAAGGGCAGACTGTTATGATCTGCTACAAGCACTAAGGAAAGGTGGGAATTCTGTCCCTACAATAGGACTGAGCTGGATCCCTACAATGTAACGGGGAACCTGATCCTGCGACCAGACCCGCTAAAGTCCTCAGCTAGTCTGAACGAAGACCTATAGTTGCGAGGGAGGAATCCCTACAAGATCTAGGGACTGGGTGAAAAGGTGGACACCTCCTAACAGAAAGTGTAGCAGGGAATATAAAACAGAAAACAAATACTAAGAGATCCTAAGATCAAGCAAAACTGACAGAGTAAGGCACCTAAGCACCCGCTAGCTTAAGAGTAGATAATACAATGAAGTCCAGCAAAGCCAGAAGGGCGGAGCCAGACTAAATAGGGTAAAAAGGTCATGTGACCAGCAAACTGAAACAAAATCTAACAAGAGGGTTCTAACAGTACCCTCCCTTCTAAGAGGATCCTCCGGATCCCCTAGGACTTAGGCTTATCCGGAAACCTCTTGTGAAACGCTCTAACAAGTCTAGACGCAGAAACATCATCCGCCCTCACCCATGAGTTATCCTCGGGTCCATAAACCTTCCAAGCGACGAGGTACTGCAAACTCCCTCTATACCATCTAGAATTTAGGATGCGGGAAATCTCATATTGCCCGTCCTCCACCACCAGGGGAACAGTGGCCGAGACGTCTCTATCTGAGACCTCAGCTTTTTTCAAGAGAGAAACATGAAACACCGGATTAATCTTCCAGGAGGTAGGAAGCTCCAACTTAACAGCAGATTGGTTAATAACCTGAAGCACCTTAAAGGGCCCTACAAACTTGGGACCCAATTTCTTAGACGGAATCCTCAAGCGCAGATTCTTAGAGGACAACCAAACCATGTCACCAATAGCAAACAACACCTCTTGTCGTTTTCTATCAAAATACACTTTGGATCTTTTGTTAGCCTCCTGAAGATTACCACGCACATCAGTCCAAACTCTCTCCAACACACCAGAAAAATTCTCCTCTTCAGGTACAGCCGATCCCAACTTGGAAAATGACCCAAAAGACGGATGTCTCCCAGTACAACAAAAAAAAGGCGAACAACCAGCAGAAGCGGATGTATGATTGTTAAGAGCAAACTCAGCAAGTGGCAGAAACTCAGACCACCCCTCTTGATTATCAGTCACAAAACAACGCAAGAACTGCTCAACATCCTGGTTTTTCCTTTCTGTCTGGCCATTAGACTCAGGATTATATCCGGAAGAAAACGACAAATGAACTCCCAACTTGTCACAAATAGCGCGCCAAAAACGAGCCACAAACTGAGGTCCCCTATCGGAAACAATGTCAGTAGGAACGCCATGTAGTCTGACTATTTCCTTGACAAAGGCCTTAGCGAGAGTCTTAGCGCAGGGCAGTTTGATGAAAGGAACCAAGTGACACATCTTGCTAAAACGGTCCACGACCACCCAGATGACAGTGAAACCCTCAGAGGGGGGAAGGTCAGTAATAAAGTCCATAGCCAAATGTGTCCAAGGTGCACTAGGGACCTCCAGAGGGCAAAGCAACCCCGCAGCAGGAGTATGAGAAGACTTAGATCTAGCACACACAGTGCATTGACGCACCCACTTAATGACTTCCTTCTGCCATCCTGGCCACCAAAAACTGCGACCCACAAGTCTCTTGGTCTCAGAGATTCCAGGTTGACCTGCCAACCGAGAGTCATGATATTCAACAAACAAATCTCTCCTCAGGGTACCAGGCACAAACAACCTCCCATGCGGCGTGTTAGATGGGGCATTCTCCTGTGCTTTAAGAATCTCATCTTCCAACACGGAGTCCAAAACAGCAATAACAACCCCCTCTTGCAAGATGTTTTCCTCCTCCTCCTCAGTACCCACCATAGGAGAAAAGCTGCGAGACAAAGCATCAGCTTTAACATTTTTAGTACCTGGGATGTAAGTAACGGTAAAATTAAACCGTGAGAAAAACAGTGCCCACCTAGCCTGACGGCATTCAAGCGTTTGGCAGCATCAAGGTAGATCAGATTTTTATGATCGGTGAAGACTTGAATGGGAAATTCCGCTCCCTCCAAAAAATGACGCCAGTGTTCAAATGCGAGTTTAATTGCCAACAATTCCCGATTACCGATATCATAATTTAGTTCAGACTCAGAAAATTTCTTTGAAAAAAAAGCACAGGGATGTACTCCATCCGTCTTTGCCTGAGACAACACCGCGCCGACCCCCACAGAAGAAGCATCAACCTCAACCAAAATGGTTTAGTCACATCAGGCTGCGTAAGGATGGGAGCAGAGCTGAACCTCTCCTTTAGCAACACAAAAGCCTCAATGGCCTCAGTAGTCCACTGAACCGCATCAGCACCTTTCCTGGTGAGATCGGTCAGAGGTTTGGCAATCACAGAAAAATTTTTATGAATTTTCTATAATAATTGGCGAACCCCAAAACCTCTGTATTGATTTCACACCAATAGGTCTAGGCCAATCCTGCACAGCTTGCACTTTCACTGGGTCCATCTCAAAACCTTCACTGGAGACAATGTAGCACAAAAAACTAAGTCTCTGTACAGCGAACTCACATTTTTCTAGTTTGGCAAAAAGTGAATTATCACTCAGTAACTGTAATACTTCACGCACACTCCTCCAATGAGACTTCAAATCTGATGAATAAATCAAAATGTCATCCAAATACACAACCACATTTCTGCCGATCAAAGGTCTAAGGATGTCATTAATACGATTCTGAAAAAATGCCGGAGCACTGGAAAGTCCAAAGGGCATGACCAGATTCTCAAAATGACCCAGTGGAGTGTTAAACGCAGTCTTCCATTCATCCCCCTCCTTCATGCGCAACAAATTGTATGCCCCTCGAAGATCAATTTTCGAGAACCACTTGGCCCCCACTAACTGATTAAACAAATCAGGAATCAATGGCAGTGGGTAAGGATTGCGTACAGTAATCTTATTAATCTCACGAAAGTCTAGACAAGGCCGCAAACCGCCGTCCTTTTTTTTAACAAAAAAAAATCCAACCGCCACAGGAGATTTGGAAGGCCTAATGTGACCGGCGGCCAAGCTTGTCTGTATGTATTCCTCCAAAGCCTTTCTCTCAGGAATAGTCAAATTAAATAAACGACTTTTAGGAAGAGTCGCTCCAGGGAAAAATTCAATTGCACAATCATAATCTCTATGAGGAGGCAATACCTGCGATTCCTTATCAGAAAAAACTTTCCAAAAATCCTGAATAGGTACAGGTAACTCCCCCTTAACTACAGCAGCAATACGCCCGTTACAACACTTGTCATAACAATTGGGACTCCAGGACTTAATTTCATTGGTAGACCAATCCAGTACCGGATTGTGCAATTTTAACCAGGGTAACCCCAAAATCACCGGTGAGGGCAAATTATTCAGAACTACCAAATCCAAATTCTCTTGATGAACACCATTAATAGTAAGAGGAAATTCACAGGATATGGTGAGTAACATTTTTCAAGTGAGAACCATCCACAGACACCACATTAATAGGGGAAGACAGAAGTTTGGGTTTTAATTTTAGTTTTTCCAAAAATTTCCCATCAATCACATTGAGAGTTGAACCACAATCCACAAATACCCGAAACTCCATTAATTCCTCCTCAACAGCAGTGGTAGCAGAAAGAAAGACACCTTTATTGTTTAATCAAGCTATGCGGGCAAAACTGACCTCATTTTTTTTTTCTCTTTATTCATTCGAAGCGCACAGTTCTTAATAAAATGCTCAGATTTACCACAATAGAAACACAAGCCCTTAGCAAATCTGCGTTCTTTTTCTCGAGAGTGAGGTGCCATTGCTCCAATTTCCATCGGCTCTGCAATGTCAGTACATTCCTTCTCCAAACTTGGAGCTGACAAGGCAGATTTACTCTCATTAACCCTTGCACGCAGTCTCCTATCCACCCGTATGGCTAATTGCATAGCCTCTTGCAAGTTACCAGGTATGGGATAAGCAATCAGCAAATCTTTAACCCTCTCACTTAACCCTGCAAGAAATAAACTTTTCAAAGCTGAATCGTTCCAGCCCACCTGAGTGGACCACCTTCGGAAGTGAGTACAATATTTTTCCACGTTACCTGATCCCTGTCTCAAACGTCTCAATTCTGTCTCAGCTGATGAAACACGATCCGCATCGTCATACAATAACCCCAAAGCAGAAAAAAAACTATCCACTGATCTAAAGCATGGATCACTAGGCTGCAGAGAAAAGGCCCAGTCCTGAGATTCTTTGCGCAAAAGTAACATTATGAACCCTATGCGCTGTGATTCATCACCAGAGGATCTGGGTCTCAAACGGAAATACAAGCAAGCATTTTTAAAAGAAAAAAAATCTTGTTGTTCACCAAAAAATAAATCAGGCAAACGTACCTTTGGCTCCACGAAATGTGCTCCAGAACAACTACTCACGTGCTTTATCTCAGCCACCTCCAAGAAAAGTCCCTGCAGGCGTTGAACCAAATCCTGAACCGAGACCATGATGAAACAGAAAATCTTTCCTTAGAGATTTTTTTTTTTTTTTCTTTGGGCTGGACTTACTGTTATGATCTGCTACAAGCACTAAGGAAAGGTGGGAATTCTGTCCCTACAATAGGACTGAGCTGGATCCCTACGATGTAACGGGGAACCTGATCCTGCGACCAGACCCGCTAAAGTCCTCAGCTAGTCTGAACGAAGACCTATAGTTGCGAGGGAGGAATCCCTACAAGATCTAGGGACTGGGTGAAAAGGTGGACACCTCCTAACAGAAAGTGTAGCAGGGAATATAAAACAGAAAACAAATACTAAGAGATCTTAAGATCAAGCAAAACTGACAGAGTAAGGCACCTAAGCACCCGGCTAGCTTAAGAGTAGATAATACAATGAAGTCCAGCAAAGCCAGAAGGGCGGAGCCAGACTAAATAGGGTAAAAAGGTCATGTGACCAGCAAACTGAAACAAAATCTAACAAGAGGGTTCTAACACAGACATGAAGTTGTCGGGTGTGCAGTGGTCAAAGCTGAAAGACTTCTGTAAAGTCCTTCAGTGTTTTGAGGAATGCACATGGCTGGTAAGCGCAGACGACGCCATTATATGCATGAGCATCCCACTTATGCGTCTGCTCATGCAAACTTTGACACACATTAATGATCAGGCTTCTGCAGTGGAGGAGGAGGAGCGAAGCCTTTTTGACAGTCAGCCATTGTCTACTCAGGGAACTGTCCTTGACAAGGTGGAGGAAGAAGAGGAAGGAGGAGGAGGATGAAGGGGATGATTTTTTGGGGAGGAGGATGCTTCTCAGGGGGCAAGCGAAAATGTTGGCTTGCCAAGGTCAGGTACTGGGTTTGTGCATGACTGGAGAGATGTGGATTTGGCAGAAAATGCTCCTCCACCCACCACTGGCAGTGCATCATTGACACCTGGAACATTGGCCCACATGTGTGATTATGTCTTGCGGATCCTAACAAGGGTCCCTCGCATTGCCAAAATGATGAAAGATGATGACTACTGGTTGGCCAGCATCTTCGATCCACGCTATAAAGGCAAATTACAGAACATCATGCCACAGGATAACCTAGAGCTAATATTGGCGAACAAACAAGCAACTCTTGTAAACCGTTTGTTAGAGGCATTCCCAGCACACAGTAGCGGTGCAGGTTCTACCACGAGCCGTAGTGGGCCAAATGGAAGAGTTGTTCGTGGTGCACACAAACGAAGTGGCATTGGAGACAGGGGTTTCATGACCATGTTGTGGTCTGATTTCTCAAGTACTGCTCACACGTCTGTTAACACTGAATCAATTAAAACAGACAGGAGACAGCAGTTGTCAACAATGGTTCAAATTACCTTTCCTCCGTTATCGACATTCTTCCTCACAGTTGATTCCCCTTTGACTACTGGACCTGTAAACTGGACACCTGGCCTGAATTGGCACAATATGCCTTACAGGAGCTTGCTTGCCCTGCTGGTAGTGTGTTATCAGAAAGAGTCTTCAGTGCAGAAGGATCAATCCTGACAGAAAGAAGGACCCGGCTGTCGACCCAAAATGTTGGTGATCTCACCTTCATTAAAATGAACCATGTCTAGGTTTCAAAGGATTTTGTACCACCTTCCCCTGATGACACATAGGTTGCCAGCAAAATGGCTCTCTTTCTCCTCCTCTTCCTCCGACTTCTCCAATTCCTCCATTTGCAGCTGCTAAACGTCCAGCCTACACCTCAACAGTTTTCCACCTCACTATCTGGGCTGCGCCCCCCCCCACAGGGCCGGCATTAGCACCTGGCGCACCCTGGGCAAGTGCCGGGGCCCTGAGAGTGTGGGGGTGCCCACTCACTGTCAGAGACACCGGCATACTATGAGAGGCCCTGTGCCAGTGCCGGCGCCCACAAGTGGGCCCCCCCTGCTTGCTCATGGCCCCATCTCTTGCAATACATAACTCTCCCTGCTACACCGCTGTGACGTCTTCCGCGTTTCCAAGTGCCAGTTCTCTGAGCAGGTGGGGGGGCCCACTCATGGGTGATGGCACTGGCACAGGGCCCCTCATATTACGCAATAGTGTCTCTGATAGATGGGGGACCCACTCGCCGTCAGACACAGCGGCGTATTATGAGGGGCCCTGTGCCAGTCAACAAGTGGGTCCCCCCCTGCTTGCTCAGGGCCCCTGTACTTGCAATACTTACCTCTCCCTGCTCCACTGCTGTGACGTCTACCGTGTTTCCTGACAGTGACATTCAGGTCAGAGAGCGCGATGACGTCACATCAGTATGCCCTCTGCCTGAACAGTCCAAGTGTAGAGAGCTGGAAAATGGCGACGCTGAGGAGTCCAGAGTAGAGCAGTGCCCAGGGAGGAGAGGTATTTCATTTTTTTTAATGTTTGGAGCAATATATGGGGAGCATTGTACACTGGAGAATGATATATGGGGCCCATCATACATTGGAGCATCATCCATGGGGCCCATCATATACTTGAGTATTCTAAATGGGGGACATCAGACACTGGAGCATCATCTACGGGGCACATCATACACTGGAGCATTATAAATGGGGGACATTATATATGGAGCATTATATTGGCCAATCATACACTGGAGCATCAGCCATGGGCCCATCAAATACTGGAGCATTCTAAATTGGGGACATCAGACACTGGAGCATCAACCATGGGCCCATCACATACTGGAGCATTCTAAATGGGGGACATCAGACACTGGAGCAGCATCTACGGGGCCCATCATATACTGGAGCATCCTAAATGGGGACATCAGACACTGAGCAGCATTTACGGGGCCCATTATACACTGGAGCATTATAAATGGGGCCCATTATATATGAGTAGTGTTGAGCGATACTGCCCGATATCCCGAAATATCGGATCGGATTGGATCGGCCCGATACTCAAAAAGTATCGGGTATCGCTGATCGGATACCGGAAACCCAATGCAAGTCAATGGGACAGATATATCGGAATTAAAAAAACCTCTTTCTTTCTTTGTAAACACTAGATATACACACATAGAATACATATATATATATATATATATATATATATATATATATACATGTCATTGTGACATATATATATATATATATATATATACATATATTTATAGTTCATACACTTCTACATAGTAAAATAGCCTCTGATTCAATTGCCGGGCAATGCCGGCTTTTGTGATAATACAGAACCACCCGACATGAAATGACACATGGTTTACATAGAGTTAACCATGTCATTTTATGTAGTTTGATATATGGTTTTCACTAACAATTACATGAGTGTATGTGTGCAAAATTTCACACATGTAGGGGTTAATTAAAGGTGTAAATTAGTTGTAAAAAAAACACATTTTTTTGCTACGAATTTACACCTTTAACCCCTACATGTGTCAAATTTTGCACACATACACTCATGTAATTGTTAGTGAAAACCATATATCAAACTACATAAAATGACATGGTTAACTCTATGTAAACCATGTGTCATTTCATGTCGGGTCTGTAATTTCACAAAAGCCGGCAATTGAATTAGCGGCTATTATACTATGTAGAAATGTACAGTACAGACCAAAAGTTTGGACACACCTTCTCATTCAAAGATTTCTCTGTATTTTCATGGCTATGAAAATTGTAGAATCACACTGAAGGCACCAAAACTATGAATTAACACATGTGGAATTATACATAACACTTTACAAAAAAGTGTGAAACAACTGAAAATATGTCTTATATTCTAGGTTCTTCAAAGTAGCCACCTTTTGCTTTGATTACTGCTTTGCACGCAGAAAAGGTGAATGGATAGACTCTACATGACTGGTTCCCACCATGAAGCATGGAGGAGGTGGTGTGATGGTGTGGGGGTGCTTTGCTGGTGACACTGTTGGGGATTTATTCAAAATTGAAGGCATAGTGAACCAGCATGGCTACCACAGCATCTTGCAGCAGCATGCTATTCCATCTGGTTAGTTGGACCATCATTTATTTTTCAACAGGACAATGACCCCAAACACACCTCCAGGCTGTGTAAGGGCTATTTGACCAAGAAGGAGAGTGTTAAGGTGCTACGCCAGATGACCTGGCCTCCACAGTCACCAGACCTGAACCCAATCGAGATGGTTTGGGGTGAGCTGGACCGCTCACCGCTTTAATTTTGAATAAATCCCCAACAGTGTCATCAGCAAAGCACCCCCACACCATCACACCACCTCCTCCATGCTTCACGGTGGGAACCAGGCATGTAGAATCCATCCGTTCACCTTTTTCTGCGTGCAAAGCAGTAATCAAAGCAAAAGGTGGCTACTTTGAAGAACTTAGAATATAAGACATATTTTCAGTTGTTTCACACTTTTTTGTAAAGTGTAATGTATAATTCCACATATGTAGATTCATAGTTTTGATGACCTCAGTGTGATTCAACAATTTTCATAGTCATGAAAATACAGAGAAATCTTTGAATGAGAAGGTATGTCCAAACTTTTGGTCTGTACTGTATGTAATAAAATATATATATATATTGTGACATTCCAGGGGTTTTAGCTCTAGGATCGCTGTCTGGGTAGACAGAATGGCATGAAAACAGTTCATTCAGACAGCAGTTCTGGTGCAAAACTGGCCGCAACCAGCTTTATTAAAGTCCACAGCAAACAGATAAAACAAAGCATAAACAGAACACCTGGGCTTGTCTAGCCACTAATTACACTTAGATAGATGGCCCTCTCTATCCGGGACCCAGACTCTACCAGTCTGTGCCCAAAACAACACATATCACATATGTTACCAGTATGGAGCTTCACAGATACTCCTCCTTGTGTCTGAAGGCACCTTCCATGTCCAGACTTGAGAGAGATCCACTCCTATTCAGCCGCTATTCACACGGATTCGCACTGAGACTACTCCTGTGTCCGGGTACTTCCTGCACCCAGACTGAGATAGCTCACACTCCTGGAGACGCTCTTTGTGCCGGGACACCTTCCTGTGTCCAGGCTGAAGACAGCTCCCAATCCTGGAGACTGCTTCCTTGTGCCGGGACACCTCCCTGTGTCCAGGCTAAAGACAGCTCCCAATCCTGGAGACTGCTTCCTTGTGCCAGGACACCTCCCTGTGTCCAGGCTAAAGACAGCTCCCAATCCTGGAGACTGCTTCCTTGTGCCAGGACACCTCCCTGTGTCCAGGCTAAAGACAGCTCTCAGATTGTGTTTGCAGACACCTACTTCTGGTCTCCTAATTAAGACCTGAGTAGTTTCAGTCCTGAGCTGCAAGTGTGTAATTAATGTAAGGTGTAGTGACCTTTCTCTACCACTAGGTTTACAAAGCCACACATTTCCCTTATACCTAGGTGAAATGTACACCCCATTCAACACATATTCCTTCACTGTCTCACAATATATATATATGTGTGTGTCACAAATTCAATGACATGTATATATATATATATATATATTGTGAGACAGTGAAGGGGTGTGTGCTGGACGGCGTGTATATCTCGCCCAGGTTTCTTAGCTGGGGCGCATAAAATAGGTTGTCAGTGTGGTGTTCATTCCATTCCTATCTGGGACAGGTTTTCAGTGCAACCCGGAGTGAACACAGCTGCTTAATTAGGCAGCCATAAGTACCTGCTTGAGAAGTTCAGAGGGGGCTCTATCTCTCAGTCTGGATCTGACTTCAGACGCCATTGGAGCCTCATGTGAGCTGCACACTGGTAACTACTGAACATA
>JARQOD010006474.1:0-42767 GCA_033576555.1 Oophaga sylvatica | reverse complement strand
ATATATTATATACATAGACGCCCCCAGCACAGGGATTAATATATATATTATACATAGACGCCCCCAGCACAGGATTAATATTATATATTATATACACAGACGCCCCCAGCACGGGATTAATATTATATATTATATACATAGACGCCCCCAGCACAGGATTAATATTATATATTATATACATAGACGCCCCCAGCACGGGATTAATATTATATATTATATACAAGACGCCCCCAGCACGGGATTAATATTATATATTATATACATAGACGCCCCCAGCACAGGATTAATATTATATATTATATACATAGACGCCCCCAGCACGGGATTAATATTATATATTATATACATAGACGCCCCCAGCACGGGATTAATATTATATATTATATACATAGACGCCCCAGCACAGGATTAATATTATATATTATATACATAGACGCCCCCAGCACAGGATTAATATTATATATTATATACATAGACGCCCCCAGCACGGGATTAATATTATATATTAAATACATAGACGCCCCAGCACGGGATTAATATTATATATTTATACATAGACGCCCCCAGCACGGATTAATATTATATATTAAATACATAGACGCCCCAGCACGGGATTAATATTATATATTATATACATAGACGCCCCCAGCACGGGTTAATTATATATTATATACATAGACGCCCCCAGCACGGGATTAATATTATTATTATATAGACGCCCCCAGCACGGGATTAATATTATATATTTAAATACATAGACGCCCCCAGCACGGGATTAATATTATATATTATATACATAGACGCCCCCAGCACGGGATTAATATTATATATTATATACATCAGACGCCCCCAGCACGGGATTAATATTATATATTATATACATAGACGCCCCCAGCACGGGATTAATATTATATATTATATACAAGACGCCCCCAGCACAGGATTAATATTATATATTATATACATAGACGCCCCCAGCACGGGATTAATATTATATATTATATACATAGACGCCCCGCACGGGATTAATATTATATATTATATACATAGACGCCCCCAGCACGGATTAATATTATATATTATATACATAGACGCCCCAGCACAGGGATTAATATTATATATTATATACATAGACGCCCCCAGCACGGGATTAATATTATATATTATATACACAGACGCCCCAGCCGGGATTAATATTATATATTATATACAAGACGCCCCCAGCACGGGATTAATATTATATATTATATACATAGACGCCCCCAGCACAGGATTAATATTATATATTATATACATAGACGCCCCCAGCACGGGATTAATATTATATATTATATACAAGACGCCCCCAGCACAGGATTAATATTATAATTATATACATAGACGCCCCCAGCACAGGATTAATATTATATATTATATACACAGACGCCCCCAGCACGGGATTAATATTATATATTATATACACAGACGCCCCCAGCACGGGATTAATATTATAATTATATACATAGACGCCCCCAGCACGGGATTAATATTATAATTATATACATCAGACGCCCCCAGCACGGGATTAATATTATATATTATATACATAGACGCCCCCAGCACGGGATTAATATTATAATTATATACACAGATGCCCCCAGCACGGGATTAATATTATAATTATATAGAGCCCCCAGCACGGGATTAATATTATATATTATATACACAGACGCCCCCAGCACGGGATTAATATTATATATTATATACACAGACGCCCCCTGCACGGGATTAAATGGCTGATACCAGAGAGCAGGAAATCACAAGACTGACCAGAAAATGGGGTACAGGAGACCCCCCAAACTCATAAACAGGGGATGACTAAAGATCGCCTGCTCGAGGAAACCATCGCTGGAGAACGCGTCCACCGTCCTTTCTACAACCCTGATTTCCATCCTCCATAATCTGTTGAACGCCCCCCACATCAGGCTGTGCCCCCATTTACTTTGTGTCCACAGGGGAGCAGAGAATCTCCTCGGTCTGTGGAGACGTCACAATTCTCCTCACGCCGATCTCCGATGCTGATTATTTGCCGCCGATCTCTGTGTCTCCATTAATTAGGGCTCATACTCACTTGCTGGAAAAAAATCGGTCAGTTTTCAGGATGGTGCGATTATGTGCGATTATGTGGATTATGTGTGATTTTTTATAGCACCATCTATTGCATTAGCGATTATCAGGCCAAAATCGCATCAAATCGCAGCATGTTCACACACCGATTTCGGCTGAGAAAAAAAAAAAAAATCGCAAATGAGACGTCACCTATTGAATAACATTGGTCCGTTTTCGGCTCAGTGAGTCTGAGAAGATACATCTTTCCTACATGAGCCCTCACAGCTCCAGCCTCTTACTGAGGGTGGGGGGCGGACGGTGCCCAGAACATTCTGGGGTGGGGGTCCCCTAAGACAAACATGGAGGAGGGAGATGCACCCACCAGGACGGCACAGATCTGACAGATATTGGTCAGACATCGTCTAGAAATCCAAAGAAAACTGTCTGTGATCTCGATCGTCAGCGACACCGGAAAAGCTGCAACATTCACCCGAACATCCCCGGCGGACACCGCACCAGTGTGACCCCGCACCAGTGTGACCCCTCACCAGTGTGACCCCTCACCAGTGTGACCCCGCACCAGTGTGACCCCTCACCAGTGTGACCCCGCACCAGTGTGACCCCGCACCAGTGTGACCCCGCACCAGTGTGACCCTCACCAGTGTGACCCCGCACCAGTGTGACCCCGCACCAGTGTGACCCCTCACCAGTGTGACCCCGCACCAGTGTGACCCGCACCAGTGTGACCCCTCACCAGTGTGACCCCGCACCAGTGTGACCCCGCACCAGTGTGACCCCGCACCAGTGTGACCCCTCACCAGTGTGACCCCGCACCAGTGTGACCCATCACCAGTGTGACCCCGCACCAGTGTGACCCCTCACCAGTGTGACCCCTCACCAGTGTGACCCCGCACCAGTGTGACCTATCACCAGTGTGACCCCGCACCAGTGTGACCCCTCACCAGTGTGACCCCTCACCAGTGTGACCCCGCACCAGTGTGACCCCTCACCAGTGTGACCCCTCACCAGTGTGACCCCGCACCAGTGTGACCCCTCACCAGTGTGACCCCGCACCAGTGTGACCCCGCACCAGTGTGACCCCGCACCAGTGTGACCCCTCACCAGTGTGACCCCGCACCAGTGTGACCCCTCACCAGTGTGACCCCGCACCAGCCCGGCTCCTCTGTACTCACGTGTAGCGTCCTGGAGACGGCGAGGCTGCGGTCAGTCCGGGGGCAGCGCAGGGTGCACGGTCCGGGGCAGCGCAGGGTGCACGGTCCGGGGGCAGCGCAGGGTGCACGGTCCGGGGGCAGCGCAGGGTGCACGGTCCGAGGAGGCACTGAGCATTTAAAGCTCCAGGACAGAGAGTCCGGGGACCGCACACAGTAATGATAGCTGGCTCCTCCCACTGGGATGGGAGGGTCATTAGTTACAGTGTGTTCGAACAACTCTGAATCTCTGGTAACTCTGCACCTCTTCCCTCTCCTGCACCTCTTCCCTCTCCTGCACCTCTGCCCCTCCTGCACCTCTTCCCTCTCCTGCACCTCTTCCCTCTCCTGCACCTCTGCCCCTCCTGCACCTCTTCCCTCTCCTGCACCTCTTCCCTCTCCTGCACCTCTGCCCCTCCTGCACCTCTTCCCTCTCCTGCACCTCTTCCCTCTCCTGCACCTCTTCCCTCTCCTGCACCTCTTCCCTCTCCTGCACCTCTGCCCCTCCTGCCCTCTTCCCTCTCCTGCACCTCTTCCCTCTCCTGCACCCCTGCCCCTCCTGCACCTCTGCCCCACCTGCACCTCTTCCCTCTCCTGCACCTCTTCCCTCTCCTGCACCTCTTCCCTCTCCTGCACCTCTTCCCTCTCCTGCACCTCTGCCCCTCCTGCACCTCTTCCCTCTCCTGCACCTCTTCCCTCTCCTGCACCTCTGCCCCTCCTGCACCTCTTCCCTCTCCTGCACCTCTTCCCTCTCCTGCACCTCTTCCCTCTCCTGCACCCTGCCCCTCCTGCACCTCTGCCCCTCCTGCACCTCTTCCCTCTCCTGCACCTCTACCCTCTCCTGCACCTCTTCCCTCTCCTGCACCTCTTCCCTCTCCTGCACCTTGCCCCTCCTGCACCTCTGCCCCTCCTGCACCTCTTCCCCTCCTGCACCTCTGCCCTCCTGCACCTCTTCCCTCTCCTGCACCTCTTCCCTCTCCTGCACCTCTGCCCCTCCTGCACCTCTGCCCCTCCTGCACCTCTTCCCTCTCCTGCACCTCTTCCCTCTCCTGCACCTCTTCCCTCTCCTGCACCTCTTCCCTCTCCTGCACCTCTGCCCCTCCTGCACCTCTGCCCCTCCTGCACCTCTTCCCTCTCCTGCACCTCTTCCCTCTCCTGCACCTCTTCCCTCTCCTGCACCTCTTCCCTCTCCTGCACCTCTTCCCTCTCCTGCACCCTCTGCCTTTCTGCACCTCTGCCCCTCCTGCACCTCTTCCCTCTCCTGCACCTCTGCACCTCCTGCACCTCTTCCCCTCCTGCACCTCTGCCCCTCCTGCACCTCTTCCCTCTCCTGCACCTCTGCCCTCTCCTGCACCTCTGCCCCTCCTGCACCTCTTCCCTCTCCTGCACTCTTCCCTCTCCTGCACCTCTTCCCTCTCCTGCACCTCTGCACCTCCTGCACCTCTTCCCCTCCTGCACCTCTGCCCCTCCTGCACTTCTTCCCTCTCCTGCACCTCTGCCCTCTCCTGCACCTCTGCCCCTCCTGCACCTCTTCCCTCTCCTGCACCTCTTCCCTCTCCTGCACCTCTTCCCTCTCCTGCACCTCTTCCCTCTCCTGCACCTCTGCCCTCTCCTGCACCTCTTCCCTCCCTGCACCTCTTCCCCTCCTGCACCTTTCCCTCTCCTGCACCTCTGCCTCTCCTGCACTTCTTCCCTCTCCTGCACCTCTGCCCTCTCCTGCACCTCTGCCCCTCCTGCACCTCTTCCCTCTTCTGCACCTCCTGCACCTCTTCCCCTCCTGCACCTCTGCCCCTCCTGCACCTCTTCCCTCTCCTGCACCTCTGCCCTCTCCTGCACCTCTGCACCTCTGCCCCTCCTGCACCTCTTCCCTCTCCTGCACCTCTTCCCTCTCCTGCACCTCTGAAACTCTGCACCTCTTCCCCTCCTGCACCTCTTCCCTCCTGCACTTCTTCTCTCTCCTGCACCTCTGCCCTCTCCTGCACCTCTGCCCTCCTGCACCTCTTCCCTCTCCTGCACCTCTGCCCTTCGTGCACTTCTGACAACTCTGCACCTCCGTCAACGGGACCAGAAACTGTAAATATAAAGACCTTGAAATATGGAGAGCGGATACAAGTGCGTGTATACATACATACATATATACATAGTGTTAGCTCCAGAAATATTCGGACAGTGACACAAGTTTTGTCATTTTAGCCGTTCACAAGATCCAGTCCTATAATCAATCTGGGCATAAAGTGCCGACTCAGCTTTACATTGAGGGACTCACATTCTAATTGGAGGAAGAGTTTAGGAATTACGGCTCTTTAAAGGGAATCTGTCACCCCATTTTTGTGATATCAGGTAAAGATATCACTGAGAATAAACGCCGCCCATCGGACCGGACCGCATGTATTTGCATACTGAGAAACGAAGTTTACAAAGGTATTTTGACATCAAAGCTGGTGTCAGGGGATATGATAGGTACCAATAGATTACTTATGGGACGCACAATTCAGTGATATCTTTACCTGATATCACAAAAATGGGGTGACAGATTCCCTTTAATATGGAGCTGCCTCTTTTTCAAGAGACCAAAAGTAATTGGACAATTATTTCAAAAGCTCATTAATGGTTAATGGCCTGCATGGGCTATTGCCTCATTAATCCATCATCAATTAAGCAGGTAAAAGGTCTGGAGCTGATTCCAGGTGTGGCATTTGCATTTGGAAGCTGTTGTGAACCCACAACATGCAGACAAAGGAAAAGAAACAGACTATCATTAGGCTGAGAAAAGAAGAAATCCATCAGAGAAAGTAGAAATTTTAGGAGCTGCCAAGTCAACAATTCGGTACATTCTGCAAAAAAAACAAACGCCCTGGTGAGCAGAGGACTGAAAACGACCTGGACATCGATGGACGACAACAATGGTGGATGAAGAAACCAAAATAATTCCTCACAAAAAGTAGAAGGTGATCCCTTTGAAAATAAGAAAAATGAACCTAGAGCGACCATGAAGGAACAATACGATCCAAATATATTAAAAATAACAATTTTATTGTAAATATATTAAGAGAGATTAATTACACGCATATAATAGACACTACAAAAATCCCAATCAGGAATAAATATCACGTAACCCTGTGTAAGCATTAGACCATAAATTTAACCACCTAGTGCCAAGAAAAAAAGCAAGTGGTACAGAGTAAAACTGTAATAACAACAATAATTTTAATGATTCATCAATATTTAGACACAATAACATTTAATAATACAGAGTATCCACAGACCAAGCAGCTAAAAGGGGGAAAAAAGGAAAAAATTCCAGACCAAAAAGTAAGTCACAGATTGCTGCACATGGAATGATGTGAAGTAATACCATACAGCTGAACCCAGGGATTTCAAGGAAGTAGTAGGTCAATACCAACCTATAATAATTATCCCATATAGGGTGAAAGTGTCTGTGTGCTGACCGCCCAATATAGAGCAAAGTGTCCACAGTGACGCAAGAATTAATTAGCTAAATAAAGTGCCAGTGCATAAAGGAACAACTTACATGTCAGGCGCCTCCTCACAAAGAACGGCGAAACGCGCGTTGAGGCGGCAGGCAGGGCTAGGATACCATTCCACATGTAAGTTGTTCCCCAACAGCTGCAGGAACCTTTCCTTGCAACAAGAAGAAATGTAAAACCTGTGCATCTATAATGACCACGGACAAGATAAAGATCCCTAACTCCATCAGGACTACAAGATCCCAGGTACTTTCAGCTGCATCACATCTAATGTGGTGTACCTAATTATATGTACTAAATGTCCAACTGGGGGTCTGTATGTGGGGGAGACCAGGCAAAAACTGAGAACAAGGATGAATTCTCATCGCCACACAATAAGAGAAAAAAGAATGGATCTACCTGTGGCCAAACACTTCTGTATCCCCGGTCATAGCATGATGGACATGAAAATTACTTGTATTGAAAGGTAGTTTCACATCTCAGAGACAGAGGAGAGTTTGCGAATACAAACTGATGGTGACCTTTGACACTCTTGATGCTGGAATGAACCTGTCACACGTTTTACATCAATTAAGGAATTTACTCCAAAGACCCTGAGAACATCCAAAACACAACACCAGACCAATCAGAGGGCAATAAACTTGCTCTCCTTATCATGAATGCTTACAATATTTATGTTCATCCTCCCACTAAGTGACAGTTGCTCACGCACTGTCTTATCTATTGCATTATATCTGGGTCCCCCTGTGGTATAAATATGTGATCTTCAGATTTTATTTAGTCTTGCTGATGAAGAGATGAGTTAGTCTCGAAAGTTGCAATTTGTTCCATTTTTCAGTTAGCCATTAAAGGTATCCAACCACTGAGGACTCTCACAACTCTAAATATATTTTTACAGACTTGTGTCTGCAGAGGACTCACTGAAAAGTAGTCACTGTGTGTTTTACATTGTGATGCACCCCTGAACATGGGCAGAGCGGCTGAGGAAGAGTTTCTCAGGGTAATGAGCGCTCTGTTTTCAAAAAGGAGCCACAAATGATGTCCGAAGCGCACGACAGTGACTCCTTCACCCCAGTCCATGGCCCGTCAGCGAATACGCTGAATCCCTTCCCTAGGGGGCTGCAGACGAGGGATACATGTAACCTGTATCAGACCCCCCTAGTGGTGCTGCACAGGATCTTCAATGTTTTCGATACAGGGGCTCTTATGTGCTCGACAGGATCTTTCTGTATCTTTATAACGGGTGGTCCCCATGTGCTTGTCAATCAAACTTATGTATTCGATCAGGGAGCTCCCCCTAGTGGTTGGCTGCAGAACAAGATTTATCCACTGTAATCTCGTGTATGACAGGAACTCCCCTAGTGTGGCTGAGACGGACTTATCTGTATCTCTGTATACAGGAGCTCCCCTAGTGGTGCTGCAGACAAGATCTTACATATTCTGTATACGGGAGCTCCCCTATGGTGGCTCAGACAGGATCTTACATGATCTCTGTATACAGGGCTCCCCTAGTGGTGCTGCAACAGGATTTACATACTATCAGGGACTCCCCCTATGGTGCTGCAGACAGGATCTTATCAGTACTCTGTATACGGGAGTCCCCTAGTGGTCTGCAGACAGGATCTTATCATGTTCTCTGTATACAGGGGTCCCCCTATTATTGGCTGCAGACAGGATTTACAATGTATCTCTGTATACGGGACCCCCCTAGTGGTGGCTGCAGAAGGATCTTATCATGTATCTCTGTATACAGGGACTCCCCTAGTGGTGACTGCAGACAGGAATCTTATCATGTACTCTATATACAGGAGTCCCCCTATGTGGCTGCAGACAGGATCTTATCATGTATCTCTATACAGGGAGCTCCCCTAGTGGTGGCTGCAGACAAGGATCTTATCATGTATCTCTGTATACAGGGAGCTCCCCCTAGTGGGCTGCAGACAGGATCTTATCATGTATCTCTGTATACAGGGAGCTCCCCCTAGTGGTGGCTGCAGACAGATCTTATCATGTATCTCTGTATACAGGGAGCTCCCCCTAGTGGTGGCTGCAGACAGGATCTTATCATGATCTCTGTATACAGGGAGCTCCCCCTAGTGGTGGCTGCAGACAGGATCTTATCATGTATCTCTGTATACAGGGAGCTCCCCCTGATGGTGCTGCAGACAGGATCTTATCAGTATCTCTGTATACGGGGACCCCCCCTGGGGGGCTGAGACGGATCTTATCTTTATCCTGTATACAGGGAGCCCCCCTAGGTCGCAGACAGTTTTCTTTATCTCTATACGGACCCCCCCTAGGGGACCAGAAGGTTTTACTTTACCTGATACAGGACCCCCCCATGGGCTGCAAAGGGACTTTCAGTTTCTCTATAAGGGGCTCCCCTGGGGGTGGCTAAAACGGGATTTTACATGTATCTTTTATCGGGGAACCCCCCTAGGGGGGCTGCAGAAATCTTATCATGTATCCTTCGGGGTTTCCCCCTAGTGTCTGAACGGATTTTATCATTTCCTGTATACGGGAGCCCCCCTATGGTGCTGCAAAGGGGATTTACATGATCCTGTATACAGGGACCCCCCCTATTGCTGCAACGGGTTTTTAAATGATCCTTACGGACCCCCCCTAGGGGGCTGAACAGGACTAATGTATCCGTAACAGGGCTCCCCCTAGGGGCTGCAGACAGGTCTATCATGTACCCTTTTAAAAAGGGCCCCCCTAGTGGGGGCTGCGCGGGATCTTTTGTATCTCTGTAACAGGACCCCCCCATGGTGCTGCAGCAGTTCTTATTTTTCCTGAATAGGGGGAGCCCCCCAGGGGGCTGGACAGGATCAAATCATTCCTTTTATACAGGGACCCCCCCCTATGGGGCGAAAGGAACTTATTACCTTTACAGGAAGCTCCCCCTAGGGTTTCGGGAAAAGACGGGGATCTTTTCAATCGTGTTACGGGAGCTCCCCCAGTGGGGGGCGCAGACGGACTTACAGTATCTCGTATACGGGACCCCCCCCTAGGGGGGTGAAGAATCTTATTATCCTGTATACAGGGAGCCCCCCGTGGTTGCGTAGACGGATCTACAGTACAGTAGCTTTTCCTCAACATTGCTGTTAGCATTATGAAAGTTGTCAGGTGGTATAACTTGGGGGCGACCTTTGAGGCGCTCAGGAGTCAATGACCCACCCAACCCTTTTAAGCAGCAGTCAGCTGCGTAAAAACCCTTTTCTTGGACCGTAAGGGCCCAAAAACAGTTTTTCCCAGGGCCCCTTCCTGTTTTATTGGTTAACAGCGGAACCATGGTTGGGAGCTCCTGGGGTCTCCTCCCCTTCCCTCCCCGGGTGCTGCTCCCCTCCCAATCCTGTACGATTAGGTTTTTGTATTCGGCTGTGGGAATTTTTTGGTTTTTTTAATTATTTTTTATTGCAGCAGGGAATTGGATGAATTCTCCATTATAACGCTGTGCCGAGCGGGGGCTGCGGGGGTCTGTCTGCTCGTTAAATTTTCTTCTGTTTCTGTCAGAGCTATGAATCCTTCACATTCCCCTTCTTCTCACGCTTGGAAAACGCTGGCACCCCCCTAGTGGCCCAAAGAATCATGTAAAAGACCATGCCTGTGAAGACAAAAACCCCAATAAGTGCAGACACCTATAACGAGCAAATGCTTTTTCACAGCTGATGGTTTCTACAATTGGATGAATTAAAAAACCTGCAACCCTTACCAATCAACAGCCATCTTTGTGTCTGGGGGCTGACGAACACCAGGATTATTGGGATTGGAAATAACGCAGGGGAAAAGGGAAACCTACACCCGGTAAACACCGCTCCTAGACAGGACACGCACCGTACACCCCGTGACCACCGCTCCTAGACAGGTACGGCACCTACACCCAGTGACCACCCGCTCTAGGACAGGGTATGGCACCATCCACCCAGTGACCTCCGCTCCTAGGACAGGGTACGGCACTGTTACACCCATGACCCCCGCTCCTAGGGACAGGGGCAGGACCGTACAAAAACCGTAAACACCGCTCCTAGGACAGGACACTGCACCGTACACCCATGACCACCGCTCTTTTGGACAGGTCACACGTACACCCACGACCACCGCTCCTAGGACAGGGACAGCACCGACACCCAGTGACCACCGCTCCCAGGACGGGGGACAGCACCGTACACCCAGTGACCACCCTCCTAGGACAGGGTATGGCACTGTACAAACCCAGCGACCACCGCTCCTAGGACAGGGTACAGCACCGTAAAACCCATGACCACCGCTCCCTAGGACAGGGTCACACCGTACACCAGGACCACCACTCCTAGGACAGGGTACGGCACCATAACCCAGTGACCCCACTCCTAGGCAGTGTACGGCACTGTACCACCCAGGGACCACCGCACCTAGGACAGGTACGGCACCATACACCCATTGACCACCACTCCTAGGACAGGACGGCACTGTACACCCCCGTGAAACCCCCACTCCTAACAGGGTAAAGACACCATAACCCCACGACCACCCTCCTAGGACAGGGAAAAAGCACCGTACACCCCAGCGACCACCATTTTCCCAGGGCAGGGTAGGGCACCATACACCCAGCGACCACCACCCTAGGACAGGGAACGACACTGTACACCCAGCGACCACCGCCCCCTAGGACAGGTACGGGACTGTAGACCTAGCGACCACCGCTCCTAGACAGGGTACGGCACTGTACACCAGGACCACCACTCCAGGACAGGGTACGGCAAAATGTACACCCAGTGAACCACCACCCTAGGACAGGTACGGTTTATTTTGGTAGCTGAGGAGTGCAGGAAAAAAGCAATACACCAGAGCAGTTAAATCTATGAGAGCAGTACCCTGACTAACCACCACAACTAGAGGCAGCCGTGGAGCGTTCCTACGTTGGTCCTAGCCGCCCGTACAGCCTGAGAAACTAACTACACCAAAGATAGAAAAAGGAAAGCTATCTGCCCCGGGCAGATCCCAAAGAACAAGAAACCCCCAAACATGTAATGGCGGTTAGACAAGAAGAAAAACCTGACACAGCAGAAAATAGTATGAGCAAAACGTTGGGCCCAAACAAACTAAATAAAAAGGATAGGAAGGGCACTTACTGCAATCCCAAAAAACCCTGAAAAGCACCAACTCTACAATTTCAAAAACACCTGAATCACACGACCTCTACCACCTAAATTAGTTCTCTGGTGTAACAAAATCAAAACAGCAGCCACGAAAAAATGGAAAAAGCAAATGCAAAAAATCAGTGGCTGAACTAAACTGAAGGGCAAAAGCCCCCCGAGGGACCCTGAAGGCCCCCAAGAAATGCAGGGGCAAAATGCAAAAAACAAGCACAAAAACAAAAAGAAAAAAGGTCTTATTGTTAGCAGGAGATGCAACACCAACAGCGGCACAAAGGAAAGGAATCAAGGATTGAACCAGAACAATTGATCACCGGCAACCCTGATGGGGAAGGGGACCCCAAATAAGACCAGCATAACACCGATTCCCAATCCTCAAAAAATCTTCACTGGGCAGTCCAGTACCGCTTGTAACCAAGAGGGAGCCCGCTCAGAACCTCTCAATCCATTCACAACAACCCCCCCCCTTGAGGGGGTCACCGAACCCTCACTTGACAACCAGGCGGTCAGGATGATTTCTTGATACGCACGATGATTCCTAGCATGGGGTCGAAGCAAAACCCAAGAATTGTCTTCCTTACCATAACCTCTCCACTAACCAAAAACGGAGTTTCCCCCAAAAAAAAAGAGAATTCAAAATTTTCTCAAACCCAAACCCATATTCCCCACCAGAACAGGGTCAGGAGGCAAACAGTAGGAACCACGGCTCAACAAACCTCTTAACAAGGACTTGTGGAACACGTTATGGATCTTAAAGTCCCCCCGGGAAAAAACAAACGAAAAAAACAGGTTGAACCCATGATCTTAAAGGCCCAAATAAACCCCAGTTTAAAAATTTGGGGGATCCACTCCAAAGGAAATTTTTTTTTGGGGGAAAAACCGACCAATCCCCCACTTTAAACCGGGGGCCATCATCCTATGCCGTTAGCAAACCCCGGCCCTCTCCGAGAGAGGGACAACCCTCCCCACCTGGCCCAAACTTTTGCTACCCCAAACAAAAACACCGGACAGGCAGAAGCCTCCGTCTTCCCTGAAAAAAATCGAGGTGAAACCCAGAATTACAGAAAAAGGAGACATCAAAGTGGCAAGCAGCCCTATTATTAAGAGCAAACTCCCCCAAAAGGAAAAAGAGACCCATCATCCTGATCACAACACAAACATCTAGAAAGTCTCCAATGTCTGGTTTTTTCTCTCATTTTTTACCTTTGGGGCTGAGGATGAAACCCGAGGAAAACAAGAACACCCAACTTTAAAAAAAGGCCCCCAAAAAACTGGAAACAAACGGACTCCTCTGTCAGACAAAAAGTTCTCAAAAACCCCTGTAAACGCCCCCTGGCTGAAGGAAAAAGGCACCAATTCAAGGGGAAGGAAACTTAGGTAAATGCCAAAATTACATCTTGGAAAACCTATCCAAACACCCAGATGACTCATTCCCGAGAAACAGGGGGGTGGGAAAAAAGAAATCCATAGGATATGGTCCATTTTTCCTTTGGGCACAGGCAATGGCATCAACAAACCACTAAGCAAGAGCAAGGCTTGGGGGGAGAGCAAAACCCGCAACTGCACAAATTCCCTCACACGAGTAAGGTAGCCACCAAAAGGCCGCTAAAACCCAATCCTGGTACCAAAAATTCCGGGGACCGGCCCCCAACGCGGAACAAGAATCTCAGCATCACCTTTTTTTTTCCCCGGCCGAAAACAAAATTTCCCAACGGGCGCGCTCGGCCACCTCCTGAACACCCCTCCAAGCCACTCAAATTGGGGGGGATGGCGGGAAAAAACCACACCCCTTTTTCAAAAAACAAAGACAGATACCCAGGAGTCCGCAAGGAAACCCCTCAGAGGGCATCCGCCTTAACATTTTTTGTGCCAGAAGAAAGGAAACCCAAAATTTTAAAAGGGAAAAAAAAAGGCCCCTGGCCTGCAGGATTAATCGCTTGGCAGATTCCCAAAACCAATTCTTAAGGGTCCTAAGGACCACCCCGAGTTTGGCCCCTCCAGCCAATGCACCCCCTCAAAAGCCCCTTCATGGCCAATAACTTTCCCATTACCAAAATCAAAATTCGTTCGTAGGGGGAAAAATTTTTGAGAGAAAAAGGGGCAAGGGTACTTTTAGGTCTCGGATCTCTTTGGGACAAAAAAGGGACCGCCCCCAATTTCAGAGGCATCAACCCCACCTGAAATGGCAGAGAAACTCAGGGGGTGCCAGAACAGGAGCAAATGAATCCTCTTAATTTGAAATCGAGACTGCCCGGAGGCCATTCACCAATCAAACCCTTTTTTTTTCAAATCAGTTAATGGTTTTTAAAAATAACCGAGAAATCCAATAAATTTACGAAAAAATTTTGGAAAAACCCAAAAAAATTTGAAGAGCCTTTAAAAAAAATAGGTTGGACCCAATCACAGATGGCCTAACCTTGACCGGGCCATTTTCAAAAAAAGAAGGGACAAAATGAATCCCGAAATGAGATCCTCTGTAAAACCCCAAAAAACACTTGATCCTTCAAAAACAGAGCTTTTTTTTCCAAAATCGGGGAAAAAAAGTTCAAAAATGTTTCACATGAAGCCATCATTAAAAAAACAAGAATTAAAAAAAATAAAAAATCAGAAATTTACCCAAAATCCCTAAAATGTCACATGAAGGACGGGGGAAAACAAAGCATTAGGGCCCCAAAAAGGGCATCAAAGGTACTAAAAAGCCCCTCAGGGGGGTTTTAAAAGCCGCTTCTATTCCCCCCGTGCTTAATGCAAAAGGTTATATGCCCCCCGGGGCAAGCTTGGTAAACCAAATAGCGTCTTTTACCCGGAAAACAGGTCAAAAAAGGGTAACGGAAAATTTTCCCCCAAAAATTTGTTAAAAGACGATAACAAACAGGGGCCCTTTAAAAAACCCTCCTTTTTTGGCCACAAAGAAAAAAAACCGGGACCTAAGGGTGAAGGGAGGCTGATATGACCCTTTTCCCCAAAAATTTCCCCTTTATAAAGACCGAAAGCGTCATTTCGGGGCCCCGACAAGTTAAAAAAGGGGACTTTTGGGGGAAATTTTCTACCAGGCACTAATTCAATGCCAGTCAACTCTTATGGGGAAAAAGGACAGTTTACTTTCCAAAAACAAAAAAACAAAAAAAATAATCTCTGACAGTATAACTCAGCGTCATCAAGCCCCTGATTTAATGCCAACAAGGCTTTTTCAGCTTGATCAGTGACATTAGGCTCATCGTACAATAACCCAAGGCCTGAAAAATGCATCAACATCACTCAAAACAGGATCCCCAGGTGTCAGGGAAAAAGCCCAATCCTGAGGATCGCTGCGCGGGGAGAGAGATGACAATTTGAACCTGCTGCGCTGCGTTCCCTGAGGACTTAGATTTTAAGGCAAAAAACAATTTACAATTATTTTTGAAATTCAGAAACTTGACTCGATCCCCCAAAAACAAATCTGGCATGGGAATCCTAGGTTCCACAACAGGCAACCTAGCAAGATAGGTAGCAATACTCCGAACCTCAGTGGCAAGCTGATCCACACGGCCAGACAACCGTGCAAACTCCATTGAGAGAAAAGATCCTCCCCAGCACCCAGAGATACAGAGGGAAAAAAAAAATGCAACAAACAGAAAAATATCTCTGACAACTCTGACAACCTTTTTTTTTTTTTTTTCTTTCACAATATTTTTCCCTTCTGTGAGTACCATATAATTTTCAGTTTTGGCCAGTGATACTGTTATGATTTGGTAGCTGAGGAGTGCAGGCAAAAAAGGCAATACACCAGAGCAGTTGGAATCTATGAGATTGCAGTACCCTGACTAACCACCACAACTAGAGGCAGCCGTGGAGCGTTCCTACGTTGGACCTAGACGCCTCGTCACAGCCTGAGAAACTAACTATACCTAAAGATAGAAAGAGGAAAGCTATCTGCCCCGGAGCAGATCCCCAAAGAACATAGAAAGCCCCCAAACATGTAATGGCGGTTAGACAAGAGGAAATACTGACACAGACAGAAAATAGTATGAGCAAACGTTGGGGCCCAAACTATCTAAATAGAAAAGGATAGGAAGGGCACTTACTGCAATCCCAAAAAACCCTGAAAAGCACCAACTCTACTAATTTCAAAAACACCTGAGATCACACGACCTCTACCACCTAAATTAGTTCTCTGGTGTAACAAAATCAAAACAGCAGCCTCTGAAAAAACTGGAAAAAGCAAATGTACAAAACATCAGTGGCTGAACTAAACTGAGAGGGCAAAAGCCCCCGGAGGGGACCCTGAAGGCCCCCACAGAAGTGCAGGACAAAATGCAAAAATCAAGCACAAAAACAAAAGAAGAAAAGGTCTTATCTGTTAGCAGGAGATGCAGACACGACACAGCAGGCTACCAAGGAAACAGGAATCAAGGATTGAGACCAGAACAATTGATCACCGGCAACCCTGATGGGAAGGCGACTCCCTTATATAAGACCAGTCAGTAACACCTGATTTCCAATCCTCACAATCTTCACTGGACAGTCCA
This sequence comes from Oophaga sylvatica, assembly GCA_033576555.1. NCBI lineage: Eukaryota > Metazoa > Chordata > Amphibia > Anura > Dendrobatidae > Oophaga > Oophaga sylvatica. The sequence goes on along the minus strand of JARQOD010006474.1, from coordinate 26,340 downwards.
GTACCGCTTGTAACTACCAGAGGGAGCCTCTGCTCAGAACTCATCTCAAGTCCATTCACAACAGTACGGCACTGTACACCTAGCGACCACCGCACCTAGGACAGGGTACGGCACCATACACCCAGTGACCACCACTCCTAGGACAGAGTACTGCACTGTACACCCAGTGACCACCACTCCTAGGACAGGGTACGACACCATACACCCAGCGACCACCGCTCCTAGGACAGGGTACAGCACCGTACACCCAGCGACCACCATTCCTAGGACAGGGTAGGGCACCATACACCCAGCGACCACCGCTCCTAGGACAGGGTACAGCACTGTACACCCAGCGACCACCGCTCCTAGGACAGGGTACAGCACCGTACACCCAGTGACCACCGCTCCTAGGACAGGGTACAGCACTGTACACCCAGCGACCACCGCTCCTAGGACAGGGTAGGGCACCATACACCCAGCGACCACCACTCCTAGGACAGGGTACAGCACTGTACACCCAGCGACCACCGCTCCTAGGACAGGGTAGGGCACCATACACCCAGCGACCACCGCTCCTAGGACAGGGTACAGCATCTTACACCCAGTGACCACCACTCCTAGGACAGGGTACGGCACCATACACCCAGCGACCACCGCTCCTAGGACAGGGTACAGCACCGTACACCCAGTGACCACCGCTCCTAGGACAGGGTACAGCACTGTACACCCAGCGACCACCGCTCCTAGGACAGGGTAGGGCACCATACACCCAGCGACCACCACTCCTAGGACAGGGTACAGCACTGTACACCCAGTGACCACCGCTCCTAGGACAGGGTACAGCATCGTACACCCAGCGACCACCGCTCCTAGGACAGGGTACGGCACTGTACACCCAGCGACCACTGCTCCTAGGACAGGGTACAGCACCGTACACCCAGTGACCACCGCTCCTAGGACAGGGTACAGCACTGTACAGTCATGGCCAAAAGTTTTGAGAATGACACAAATATTATATTTTCACATGATCTGCTGCCCTCTGGTTTTTATGTGTGTGTTTGACAGATGTTTTTATCACAGACAGAAATATAATTGCAAACATATGAGTAACAAAAGCTTATATTGACAGTTAGAATGAGTTAATGCAGCAAGTCAATATTTGCAATGTTGATCCTTCTTCTTCAGGACCTCTGCAATTCTCCCTGGCATGCTCTCAATCAACTTCTGGACCAAATCCTGACTGATAGCAGTCCATTCTTGCACAATCAATGCTTTCATTTTGTCAGAATTTTTAGGTTTTTGTTTGTCCACCCGTCTCTTGATGATTGACCACAAGTTCTCAATGGGATTAAGATCTGGGGAGTTTCCAGGCCATGGACCCAAAATCTCTATGTTTTGTTCCCTGAGCCATTTAGTTATCACCTTTGCTTTATGGCAAGGTGCTCCATCATGCTGGAAAAGGCATTGTTGATCGCCAAACTGCTCTTGGAGGGTTGGGAGAAGTTGCTTTTGGAGGACATTCTGGTACCATTCTTTATTCATGGCTGTGTTTTTAGGCAAGACTGTGAGAGAGCCGATTCCCTTGGCTGAGAAGCAACCCCACACATGAATGGTTTCAGGATGCTTAACAGTTGGCATGAGACAAGACTGGTGGTAGCGCTCACCTTGTCTTCTCCGAATGAGGCGTTTTCCTGATGTCCCAAACAATCGAAAAGGGGATTCATCAGAGAAAATAACTTTACCCCAGTCCTCAGGAGTCCACTGCCTGTACCTTTTGCAGAATATCAGTCTGTCCATGATGTTTTTTCTGGAGAGAAGTGGCTTCTTTGCTGCCCTCCTTGAGACCAGGTCTTGCACCAAGAGTCTTCGCCTCACAGTGCGTGCAGATGCACTCACACCTGCCTGCTGCCATTCCTGAGCAAGCTCTGCACTGCTGGTAGCCCGATCCCACAGCTGAAACACTTTTAAGAGACGGTCCTGGCGCTTGCTGGTCTTTCTTGGGTGCCCTGGAGCCTTTTTGGCAACAATGGAACCTCTCTCCTTAAAGTTCTTGATGATGCGATAGATTGTTGACTGAGGTGCAATCTTTCTAGCTGCGATACTCTTCCCTGTTAGGCCATTTTTGTGCATTGCAATGATGACTGCACGTGTTTCTTTAGAGATAACCATGGTTAACAGAAGAGAAACAATGATGCCCAGCACCAGCTTCCTTTTAAAGTGTCCAGTGGTGTCATTCTTACTTAATCATGACAGATTGATCTCCAGCCATGTCCTCATCAACACCCACACCTGTGTTAATAGAGCAATCACTGAAAAGAGGTTAGCTGGTCCTTTTAAGGCAGGGCTGCAATGATGTTGAAATGTGTTTTGGGGGATAAAGTTCATTTTCTAGCCAAATATTGACTTTGCAAGTAATTGCTGTTAAGCTGATCACTCTTTATAACATTCTGGAGTATATGCAAATTGCCATTCGAAAAAGTGAAGCAGTAGACTTTGTAAAAATTAATATTTGTGTCATTCTCAAAACTTTTGGCCATGACTGTACACCCAGTGACCACCGCTCCTAGGACAGGGTAGGGCACCATACACCCAGCGACCACCACTCCTAGGACAGGGTACAGCACTGTACACCCAGCGACCACCGCTCCTAGGACAGGGTAGGGCACCATACACCCAGCGACCACCGCTCCTAGGACAGGGTACAGCATCTTACACCCAGCGACCACCATTCCTAGGACAGGGTACGGCACCATACACCCAGCGACCACTGCTCCTTGGACAGGGTACAGCACTGTACACCCAGTGACCACCGCTCCTAGGACAGGGTACAGCATCGTACACCCAGCGACCACCGCTCCTAGGACAGGGTACGGCACCATACACCCAGCGACCACTGCTCCTAGGACAGGGTACAGCACTGTACACCCAGGGACCACCACTCCAAGGACAGGGTACGGCACCATACACCCAGTGACCACCACTCCTAGGACAGGGTATGGCACTGTACACCCAGTGACCACCACTCCTAGGACAGGGTACGCACCATACACCCAGCGACCACCGCTCCTAGGACAGGGTACGGCACCATACACTCAGCAACCACCACTCCTAGGACAGGGTACGGCATCATACACTCAGTGACCACCGCTCCTAGGACAGGGTACGGCACCGTACACCCAGTGACCACCGCTCATAGGACAGGGTACGGCACCGTACACCCAGTGACCACCGCTCCTAGGACAGGGTACGGCACCATACACCCAGTGACCACCGCTCCTAGGACAGGGTACGAAACCGTACACCCAGTGACCACCGCTCCTAGGACAGGGTACGGCACCATACACCCAGTGACCACCGCTCCTAGGACAGGGTACGACACCGTACACCCAGTGACCACCGCTCCTAGGACAGGGTATGGCACCTTACACCCAGTGACCACCGCTCCTAGGACAGGGTACGGCACCATACACCCAGTGACCACCGCTCCTAGGACAGGGTATGACACCGTACACCCAGTGACCACAGCTTCTAGGAGAGGGTACGGCACCATACACCCAGTGACCACCGCTCCTAGGACAGGGTACGGCACCATACACCCAGCGACCACCACTCCTAGGACAGGGTACAGCACTGTAGACCTAGCGACCACCGCTTCTAGAACAGGGTATGGAACCGTACACCTAGTGACCCACCGCTCCTAGGACTGGGTACAGCACCGTACACCTGGTAATCACCGCTCCTAGGACAGGGTACAGCACCATGTACCCAGTGACCACCGCTCCTAGGACAGGGTACGGCACCGTACACCCAGTGACCACCGCTCATAGGACAGGGTACGGCACTGTACACCCAGTGACCACCGCTACTAGGACAGGGCAGAGCACCATACACCCAGCGACCACCGCTTCTAGGACAGGGTATGGAACCGTATACCTAGTGACCCACCACTCCTAGGACAGGGTACAGCACCGTACACCCAGCAAACAGCACTCATAGGACAGGGTATGGAACCATACACCTAGTGACCCACCGCTCCTAGGACAGGGTAGGGCACTGTACACCCAGCGACCACCGCTCCTAGGACAGGGTACGGCACCATATGTGTAGCCCTGGTGTGAAGGCACACGCAGTACCCTGGAGGATGTGTGGAGAGGTAACAGTTTAATGCTCAATAAACATTCACTCCATTACACACTTAGACACACCCATAGGTTATAAAGACTAGTGAGGTCAGTCAGTCAGTCAGATTCCAGCAGTGTGCAGTCTGTGAGAGCAGTCTGTGCAGGAGGGAGGAAGAGGTAGCAGCAGAAACTTCAGTCGCCTGTCCCAAGGACAGTGAAGTTCAGTCGACGTGCTCCTGAACTAGGAGAATACTGAGCATCTGTAGCGAGCTCTAAGGAAGAAGCAAGAAGGAATTAACCTGCATAGCCTTTGGAAGTGTGGAGTGCTTATGCTACAAGCGCGGACAGGGCGAAAGGCGCAGTGGAAGAAGATATAGCAGTGCATTTAAGGATTGGACTATCCTGCACATTGTTACCGGTCACTGGGGACCGAAGTGTCACTATAGCTCCAGGCATAGTGATAGAAAAACCAGAGGCTTACTGGACCTTAGGTTGCAGAAAGCAGCCCTTGGAGTGTCGGTACGTAACTGGGGTCGGGGAAAGTGGGAACCTTGAGTCAGTGCACGACAACAGCAGGAACTCAGCTCTCTCAAAGGAAGGCTCCGACCACAAAACTGACCGGGCAGTACAGCTAAGGAGTTAGCTGGAGTATTCGGAGTGGACTTGGCTCTATGCTAGTCGGACTCACCAATTTGAAAGTGAAGGAGGCCCATAACCTGTTCAGCTGTTATCTCAAAGCACATCCTCCACCCGACCAGCCTCCTGGGACCTGCCTTATCATCTGACAAGTAAAAGGTATGGAAAGACGCTGGACGGTGTGAGACTGAGTTATTTGATTGCATCCCTGCACAACCCCACCATAACTATCGACCTGAGGGAAGAGTCCCACCTGTAGGGGACCCGACATCTAGCTGCCACACACCATCCTCAGAGATCTACAGCAGCGCTGATCTCAATGATCAGAGAACTACAGGTGGCGTCACAAACTGTATATATACCTATCCCCTGTAAATATTCCCGCCAACATACGCCTGACCGCCAGGGCCACAGACCGAGCCACCGCTACCTGTGACAACCCCATAGACTTCCATGGGCTCGGCTCTGAGTACCCCATTGCCCTGGTAACCCACAATTGTGGTGCGTGGTCGAGACACCATACACCCAGTGACCACCGCTACAAGGACAGGGCAGACCACCATACACCCAGCGACCACCGCTCATAGGACCAGGTACAGCACCATACACCCAGCGACCACCGCTCATAGGACCAGGTACAGCACCATACACCCAGTGAACACCGCTCCAAGGACAGGGTATGGCACCATACACCCAGCGACCACCGCTCCTAGGACAGGGTACAGCACCGTACACCCGGTGATCACCGCTCCTAGGACAGGGTACAGCACCGTACACCCAGCAAACAGCACTCATAGGACAGGGTACGGAACCATACACCTAGTAGTGACCCACCGCTCCTAAGACAGGGTAGGGAACTGTACACCAGCGACCACCGCTCCTAGGACAGGGTACGGCACCATACACCCAGTGACCACCACTCCTAGGACAGGGTATGGCACCATACACCCAGTGACCACCGCTCCTAGGACAGGGTACGACACCGTACACCCAGTGACCACCGCTCCTAGGACAGGGTACGGCACCATACAACCAGTGACCACCGCTCCTAGGACAGGGTACGGCACCATACACCCAGTGACCACCGCTCCTAGGACAGGGTACGACACCGTACACCCAGTGACCACCGCTCCTAGGACAGGGTACGGCACCATACACCCAGTGACCACCGCCCCTAGGACAGGGTACGGCACCGTACACCCAGTGACCACCGCTCATAGGACAGGGTACGGCACTGTACACCCAGTGACCACCGCTACTAGGACAGGGCAGAGCACCATACACCCAGTGACCATCGCTCCTAGGACAGGGTACGGCACCATACACCCAGTGACCACCGCTCCTAGGACAGGGTACGACACCGTACACCCAGTGACCACCGCTCCTAGGACAGGGTACGGCACCATACACCCAGTGACCACCGCTCCTAGGACAGGGTACGGCACCGTACACCCAGTGACCACCGCTCATAGGACAGGGTACGGCACTGTACACCCAGTGACCACCGCTACTAGGACAGGGCAGAGCACCATACACCCAGCGACCACCGCTCCTAGGACAGGGTATGGAACCGTACACCTAGTGACCCACCGCTCCTAGGACAGGGTATGGAACCGTACACCTAGTGACCCACCGCTCCTAGGACAGGGTACAGCACCGTACACCCAGCAAACAGCACTCATAGGACAGGGTATGGAACCATACACCTAGTGACCCACCGCTCCTAGGACAGGGTAGGGCACTGTACACCCAGCGACCACAGCTCCTAGGACAGGGTACAGCACCATACACCCAGTGACCACCGCTACAAGGACAGGGCAGAGCACCATACACCCAGCGACCACCGCTCATAGGACCAGGTACAGCACCATACACACAGTGACCACCGCTCCTAGGACAGGGTACATCACCGTACACCCAGTGAACACCGCTCCTAGGACTGGGTACGGCACCGTACACCCAGCAACCACCACTCCTAGGACAGGGTACAGCACCGTACACCCAGCGACCACTGCTCCTAGGACCGGTACAGCACCGTACACCCAGCGACCACCACTCCTAGGACAGGGTACGGCACCGTACACCCAGTGACCACCGCTCCAAGGACAGGGTACGGCACCATACACCCAGCGACCACCGCTCCTAGGACAGGGTACAGCACCGTACACCCGGTGATCACCGCTCCTAGGACAGGGTACAGCACCGTACACCCAGCAAACAGCACTCATAGTACAGGGTACGGAACCATACACCTAGTGACCCACCACTCCTAGGACAGGGTAGGGCACTGTACACACAGCGACCACCGCTCATAGGACAGGGTACGGCACCATACACCCAGTGACCACCGCTCCTAGGACAGGGTATGACACCGTACACCCAGTGACCACCGCTCTTAGGACAGGGTACGGCACCATACACACAGTGACCACCACTCCTAGGACAGGGTACGGCACCATACACCCAGTGACCACCGCTCCTAGGACAGGGTACGACACCGTACACCCAGTGACCACCGCTCCTAGGACAGGGTACGGCACCATACACCCCAGTGACCACCGCTCCTAGGACAGGGTACGGCACCATACACCCAGTGACCACCGCTCCTAGGACAGGGTACGACACCGTACACCCAGTGACCACCTCTCCTAGGACAGGGTACGGCACCATACATCCAGTGACCATCGCTGCTAGGACAGGGTACGGCACCATACACCCAGCGACCACCACTCCTAGGACAGGGTACGGCACTGTAGACCTAGCGACCACCGCTTCTAGAACAGGGTATGGAACCGTACACCTAGTGACCCACCGCACCTAGGACTGTGTACAGCACCGTACACCTGGTAATCACCGCTCCTAGGACAGGGTACAGCACCATGCACCCAGTGACCACCGCTCCTAGGACAGGGTACGGCACCGTACACCCTGTGACCCCCGCTCCTAGGACAGGGTACGGCACCATACACCCAGTGACCACCGCTCCTAGGACAGGGTACGGCACCGTACACCCAGTGACCCACCGCACCCTCTGTCCTTGGCACGGCTCATTTCCGCGTCCCTGATGTTGCCAAAACCATGATCACAGGACGTCTCCGCAGCTCAGGAGGTTGCAATATTGACCAATAAACACTATGAAGGTAATTAATGGCTCCTTCATTCAGACTGATCAGGACTGAACCAGACGACCCCCGGATGGCCGCATGATGGGAGTAAATGAAGCCTATGATGCCACTCTCTGACCTGCTCTGCTTTTTACCCTTTCCCATTTTTCAGATCTCTGCTTACTGTGAGTGTGAACATTCCTGCTGAAACCATGCCTGATCTTGTGCTGCTAGCACAGCTGCAGGCCTGTTACAGTGTGTCAGAAGTGGTGGCGGGATTAGGAGGGATGGTTCCATTCACTGTCAGCAGGCAGAGATCCTGGAAATGATGGTTGTAGTAATTGTAACGTCTTTGAGAAATCTGCCAGAAACAGAGAGGTGTGGGGATGGTGGCCACACTGTACACCTGCTGCAGAGCTGGCTGGCAATGCTGCGTCACAGTGTGTCAGCGTCACCCACACATCAGCTACATGTCGAGGGAAGGGGTTAAATAAACCGCAGCTCTGAAGCGAAACACGCCGGGCGTCCAAAATAATCCACTACTGTGAAACCTTCATTGCAGAAAGCCTCTTATCGACCCCGTAATCCTGAGATTACAGAGCAACGAGGCACCAAAGCCAGCAGTCCTGTGTAACTCATGAGTGCCAGCAGTCCTGTGTAACTCATGAGTGCCAGCAGTCCTGTGTAACTCATGAGAGCCAGCAGTCCTGTGTAACTCATGAGTGCCAGCAGTCCTGTGTAACTCATGAGTGCCAGCAGTCCTGTGTAACTCATGAGTGCCAGCAGTCCTGTGTAACTCATGAGAGCCAGCAGTCCTGTGTAACTCATGAGAGCCAGCAGTCCTGTGTAACTCATGAGTGCCAGCAGTCCTGTGTAACTCATGAGAGCCAGCAGTCCTGTGTAACTCATGAGAGCCAGCAGTCCTGTGTAACTCATGAGAGCCAGCAGTCCTGTGTAACTCATGAGTGCCAGCAGTCCTGTGTAACTCATGAGAGCCAGCAGTCCTGTGTAACTCATGAGTGCCAGCAGTCCTGTGTAACTCATGAGTGCCAGCAGTCCTGTGTAACTCATGAGAGCCAGCAGTCCTGTGTAACTCATGAGTGCCAGCAGTCCTGTGTAACTCATGAGACGTGTCCAGCAAGTCCTGTGTAACTCATGAGAGCCAGCAGTCCTGTGTAACTCATGAGAGCCAGCAGTCCTGTGTAACTCATGAGTGCCAGCAGTCCTGTGTAACTCATGAGAGCCAGCAGTCCTGTGTAACTCATGAGAGCCAGCAGTCCTGTGTAACTCATGAGAGCCAGCAGTCCTGTGTAACTCATGAGTGCCAGCAGTCCTGTGTAACTCATGAGAGCCAGCAGTCCTGTTAATCATGAGGCCAGCAGTCCTGTGTAACTCATGAGAGCAGCAGTCCTGTGTAACTCATGAGCCAGCAGTCCTGTGTAACTCATGAGTGCCAGCAGTCCTGTGTAACTCATGAGAGCCAGCAGTCCTGTGTAACTCATGAGTGCCAGCAGTCCTGTGTAACTCATGAGTGCCAGCAGTCCTGTGTAACTCATGAGGCCAGCAGTCCTGTGTAACTCATGAGGCCAGCAGTCCTGTGTAACTCATGAGGCCAGCAGTCCTGTGTAACTCATGAGAGCCAGCAGTCCTGTGTAACTCATGAGGCCAGCAGTCCTGTGTAACTCATGAGGCCAGCAGTTCCTGTGTAACTCATGAGGCCAGCAGTCCTGTGTAACTCATGAGAGCCAGCAGTCCGTGTAACTACATGAGAGCCAGCAGTCCTGTGTAACTCATGAGAGCCAGCAGTCCTGTGTAACTCATGAGAGCCAGCAGTCCTGTGTAACTCATGAGAGCCAGCAGTCCTGTGTAATTCATGAGTGCCAGCAGTCCTGTGTAACTCATGAGTGCCAGCAGTCCTGTGTAACTCATGAGGCCAGCAGTCCTGTGTACAACACTCCTGGATGTGCCAGCAGTCCTGTGTAACTCATGAGAGCCAGCAGTCCTGTGTAACTCATGAGTGCCAGCAGTCCTGTGTAACTCATGAGAGCCAGCAGTCCTGTGTAACTCATGAGAGCCAGCAGTCCTGTGTAACTCATGAGTGCCAGCAGTCCTGTGTAACTCATGAGGCCAGCAGTCCTGTGTAACTCATGAGAGTCAGCAGTCCGTGTAACTATGATGCAGCAGTCCTGTGTAACTCATGAGTGCCAGCAGTCCTGTGTAACTCATGAGTGCCAGCAGTCCTGTGTAACTCATAAGGCCAGCAGTCCTGTGTAACTCATGAGTGCCAGCAGTCCTGTGTAACTCATGAGTGCCAGCAGTCCTGTGTAACTCATGAGAGCCAGCAGTCCTGTGTAACTCATATGCAGCAGTCCTGAACTCATGAGCAGCTCCTGTGTAACTCATGAGTGCCAGCAGTCCTGTGTAACTCATGAGTGCCAGCAGTCCTGTGTAACTCATGAGAGCCAGCAGTCCTGTGTAACTCATAAGAGCCAGCAGTCCTGTGTTGTAACTCATGAGAGCCAGCAGTCCTGTGTAACTCATGAGTGCCAGCAGTCCTGTGTAACTCATGAGAGCCAGCAGTCCTGTGTAACTCATGAGAGCCAGCAGTCCTGTGCAACTAATGAGTGCCAGCAGTCCTGTGTAACTCATGAGAGCCAGCAGTCCTGTGTAACTCATGAGAGCCAGCAGTCCTGTGTAACTCATGAGTGCCAGCAGTCCTGTGTAACTCATGAGAGCCAGCAGTCCTGTGTAACTCATGAGAGCCAGCAGTCCTGTGTAACTCATAAGAGCCAGCAGTCCTGTGTAACTCATGAGAGCCAGCAGTCCTGTGTAACTCATGAGTGCCAGCAGTCCTGTGTAACTCATGAGAGCCAGCAGTCCTGTGTAACTCATGAGAGCCAGCAGTCCTGTGCAACTAATGAGTGCCAGCAGTCCTGTGTAACTCATGAGAGCCAGCAGTTCTGTGTAACTCATGAGTGCCAGCAGTCCTGTGTAATTCATGAGTGCCAGCAGTCCTGTGTAACTCATGAGTGCCAGCAGTCCTGTGTAACTCATGAGTGCCAGCAGTCCTGTGTAACTCATGAGAGCCAGCAGTCCTGTGTAACTCATGAGTGCCAGCAGTCCTGTGTAACTCATGAGTGCCAGCAGTCCTGTGTAACTCATGAGTGCCAGCAGTCCTGTGTAATTCATGAGTGCTAGCAGTCCTGTGTAACTCATGAGAGCCAGCAGTCTTGTGTAACTAATGAGAGCCAGCAGTCCTGTGTAACTCATGAGAGCCAGCAGTCCTGTGTAACTCATGAGTGCTAGCAGTCCTGTGTAACTCATGAGTGCCAGCAGTCCTGTGTAACTCATGAGAGCCAGCAGTCCTGTGTAACTCATGAGTGCCAGCAGTCCTGTGTAACTCATGAGAGCCAGCAGTCCTGTGTAACTCATGAGTGCCAGCAGTCCTGTGTAACTCATGAGTGCCAGCAGTCCTGTGTAACTCATGAGAGCCAGCAGTCCTGTGTAACTCATGAGAGCCAGCAGTCCTGTGTAACTCATGAGAGCCAGCAGTCCTGTGTAACTCATGAGTGCCAGCAGTCCTGTGTAACTAATGAGAGCCAGCAGTCTTGTGTAACTAATGAGAGCCAGCAGTCCTGTGTAACTCATGAGAGCCAGCAGTCCTGTGTAACTCATGAGTGCTAGCAGTCCTGTGTAACTCATGAGTGCCAGCAGTCCTGTGTAACTCATGAGAGCCAGCAGTCCGTGTTAACTCATGAGAGCCAGCAGTCCTGTGTAACTCATGAGAGCCAGCAGTCCTGTGCAACTAATGAGTGCCAGCAGTCCTGTGTAACTCATGAGAGCCAGCAGTCCTGTGTAACTCATGAGAGCCAGCAGTCCTGTGTAAGTAATGAGTGACAGCAGTCCTGTGTGCAACCCTATGTAAATAATAAGAGTAAATAGTCATATGTAAACCGTAAGGTTGAATAGTCATGTATGCAGTCCTATGTAAATGTGGGTGTGCAGTCACATGTGCAGTGCCATGTAAATCACCCTGGCATCATGAGAGGCTCAATACCTGCCCTTGCTGTCTGTGGACGTTTTGTCTTTGTTCACACTCATGAGAAGCTGTTCTGCCTTTCCGGCCTCTCCCGCTGCCCCCTCGCCCCGCTGCTGGGGGGTATGAGGGGCATCCAGGCCTCGGGGACGGGTTCACTCAGGTCCTCTCAGCTTAGTGAACGTCCCCACTAAATGCTCATTAACTGTAGGTGACAGCGGGAGGGTGATGGGTGACAGCAGATGGGTGATGGCGGGTGACAACAGACGACGGGCGGGTGACAGTGGGTGATGGGTGACGGGCGGCGAGTGATGGGTGACAGCGGGTGACGGGCAGCGAGTGATGGGTGACAGTGGGTGACGGGTGGATTACAGTGGGTGACAAGTGACACCGGGTGACAGGCGGTGGGTGACAGCAAGTGATGGGTGACAGCGGGTGACGGGCGGCGAGTGATGGGTGACAGTGGGTGACGGGCGGCGAGTGATGGGTGACAGCGGGTGATGGGTGGATTACAGCGGGTGACAAGTGACAGCGGGTGACAGGCAGTGGGTGACAGCAAGTGATGGGTGACAGCGGGTGACGGGCGGCGAGTGATGGGTGACAGTGGGTGATGGGTGGATTACAGCGGGTGACAAGTGACAGCGGGTGACAGGCAGTGGGTGACAGCAAGTGATGGGTGACAGCGGGTGATTTGTGACAGCAGGTGACGATCACTGCTGCGTTTCAGAGAGGTCGTGGAATGGACGCTCATGGAATAAGTGACCACCACAGAGAACAATGGCGGCTTCTCGGTCCCATCTCTGAGGCGGCCCCTCTAGTCTCGGGACCCCAGTCTCCAACTGTCATACTTGCAGGACACATGCGTGCTGTCAGTGACCGTTCTTCACAGGCTTGTGAGGGTTTGTTACAGTGTATCAGTGTAGGGAAGAGCTGAGGGCAGAAGTCCAGGACAGGACAGATATGTGCTGCACTGAGACACTGTGACAAACCCTTAGCTGTGCGAGCAGGAGCAGGACAAGAAGTCAGCAGGCAGGGCGGTGATGTAAGGGTTACTGGTTGCTGTGCTGCGGCCATTAGGTCGCCATGTTTACCTTGTGGTCTTATCACAGCTCTATAAATACTTCCCCTTCTATACGTCGAGCCCCCGCCACACCCCGCAGTCACTCACACGGCAGTGTACACCCCTGCAGTGCACGCTGTCATTGGCTGCGCTTGCTGGCCCTGACCTGAGGCGGCCTCTCATGTCGCCTCTCCACCCGGACAAGCGGATATCTCCCAGGCCCCAGCGTCTGAGGCGGCCTCTCACGTCACCTCTCCACCCGGACAAGCGGATATCTCGCCAGGCCCCAGCGTCTGAGGCGGCCTCTCACGTCACCTCTCCACCCGGATAAGCTGATATCTCGCCAGGCCCCAGCGTCTGAGGCGGCCTCTCACGTCACCTCTCCACCCGGATAAGCTGATATCTCGCCAGGCCCCAGCGTCTGAGGCGGCCTCTCACGTCACCTCTCCACCCGGACAAGCGGATATCTCGCCAGGCCCCAGCGTCTGAGGCGGCCTCTCACGTCACCTCTCCACCCGGACAAGCGATATCTCGCCAGGCCCAGCGTCTGAGGCGGCCTCTCACGTCACCTCTCCACCCGGATAAGCTGATATCTCGCCAGGCCCCAGCGTCTGAGGTGGCCTCTCACGTCCCTCTCACCGCGATAGCTGATACTCGCCAGGCCCCAGCGTCTGAGGTGGCCCCTCACGTCACCTCTCCGGCTGGATGAGCGGATAACTCGCCAGGCCCCAGCGTCTGAGGTGGCCCCTCACGTCACCTCTCCCGATGAGCGGATATCTCGCCAGGCCCCAGCGTCTGAGGGGCCTCTCACGTCACCTCTCCCCCAGACAAGCAGATACTCGCCAGGCCCCAGCGTCTGAGGGGCCTCTCACGTCACCTCTCCGGCTGGATGAGCGGATACTCGCCAGGCCCCAGCGTCTGAGGCGGCCTCTCACGTCACCTCTCCACCCGGACAAGCGGATATCTCGCCAGGCCCCAGCGTCTGAGGCGGCCTCTCACGTCACCTCTCCACCCGGATAAGCGGATATCTCGCCAGGCCCCAGCGTCTGAGGCGGCCTCTCACGTCACCTCTCCACCCGGATAAGCGGATATCTCGCCAGGCCCCAGCGTCTGAGGCGGCCTCTCACGTCACCTCTCCACCGGATAAGCGGATATCTCGCCAGGCCCCAGCGTCTGAGGTGGCCTCTCACGTCACCTCTCCGGCTGGATGAGCGGATAACTCGCCAGGCCCCAGGATCTGAGGCGGCCTCTCACGTCACTCTCGGTCGGACGAGCAGATATCCCTAGGCCAGCGTCTGAGGCGGCCTCTCACTCACCTCTGCGGCGGACGAGCGGATATTCTGCCATGCCCCGCTCTAAATATCCTACGGCCTCACATTGTCTGGTGCAAGGGGTGAGCAAAATGCCGTGCATTACTGGAAGACAGTGTCACGAACCATTTTTGGATTTGTGGCAGATCTGGTTCCCTTGAGTTAAATCTTTTTTCCTTTTAGGCCAGCTGGGGTTAAATGTCAGTTTTCCCCCTCTGGCAAGCTGGTGTAATTGCATTGCTGCTAGGTCAGCTGATGTGGGCGGTGACCACTCCCACCATCCTTTAAAAGGTCACCTGATGCATCAGCTGACTGACGGTGTTAGAGCAATCTGCAGTGACCAAGCTAGAGTAAGGAGTTCTCTGGGTGCAGTGGTGCTTCTACTGAGTTAGCTTATCTGGTGCCTTTAATCTGCTGTGCGATGCTTTGCAGCAGAGAAAGCTAAGTGTGGTGTTTTTGTTGCCTTGTCCCTTTGGTGTCTGTCACTTCCCCCTGTGTTTATTACCGGCAGAGGTGAGGCTAGTGCGTCTTGCCGGCCAGTGCACTAGCCAGGGCAGTTATAGATGACTACTAGGGACGAGGCATCCTGACGGTGGCAGGGGGAAGGACCTGCATAGGGCGTTAGGGGAGTGCAGGGACAGGCTCAGGTTTGAGCTCAGGTGGTGATCATCCCTCATTCTGTATTGGTAGGGCCTTCTTCCCCCAATTCCATCCCCATTAGGTGGTGTGCCATTAGCTGACCGACCATCCGTTGGGTCGTGTCACACCGTGACAGACAGCGTGACATCCACATAAACATGACGGCAACCAGCGGGATCATTGTGCCGGCCGTGAGCTGAGCCCCACAGTCCAGGCCCGGCAAGATCTGGAAACAAAATCAAATTTGCACCTGGGCCGCCAAGTATCTGTCATGTGTAATCCAGTCCCTAATATGGCAGCCGAAGGGTCTAGAGTGCCATAGGTATCTCATGTGAAAGATTCTTGAAAACCTGGTCAGCAGGGCGCAAAAGACAGGAATCTTCTTAGTAAATTACAATCTTCATTTATTAAAAATTATTAAAAATTATGGTAAAACAATGAATCCACAACGCGTTTCAACGGAGTGAGTCCGTCTTCCTCAGGTGGCATAATTCACTCTGTTGAAACGCGTTGTGGATTCATTGTTTTACCATAATTTTTAATAATTTTTAATAAATGAAGATTGTCATTTACTAAGAAGATTCCTGTCTTTTGCGCCCTGCTGACCGGGTTTTCAAGAATCTTTCTCAATAGTAATCCCACTCGGGGTACCCGGCTGGAGCAGCATTAGATTTCTTAATTGCTTACAACACTTAACAACACTTACACCTGGCTGGCGCTCCTACAGACTGTCTATCCCACGTCTCTCATAGGTATCTCATGTGTCACATACAGATGAACCAGAGACCGAGGGGCAGATGTGTGTCCCCCAATGGAGTCTGTGAAGAGGACACCAAGCTGCCAGCACCTGACCAGAGAAAAGACGGAGCCTGCAATCTCTTGGCAATCGTCTGCTAGTTGTGCTGTATGCGGGAGAACTACAAGTCCAAGCAGAGACCTCCTGACCAGACAGCAGCTAGCAATTTTGTAACAGACCAAGTAATGGAGGTAAGAACTGTGTCACGATGGCAACCCTAGGCCAGATAATGGAGGAAGTGACAGAAGGAGAGCTGTGAGTGGTGGTAAATGCCCATCGTCCTCCATTATCATCCAAATACTACATAATCACATCACAGAGAAGATAGAGGCCGGGGTCACTGAGAGAAGATGACCACCTGGTGTCACTGAGAGAAGATGGCCACCAGGGTTACTGAGAGAAGATGGAGGCCGGGGTCACTGAGAGAAGATGGTCGCCTGGTGTCACTGAGAGAAGATGGCCGCCTGGTGTCACTGAGAGAAGATGGAGGCCGGGGTCAATGAGAGACGATGGCCACCTGGTGTCACTGAAAGAAGATGGCCACCTGGTGTCACTGAAAGAAGATGGCCACTTGGTGTCACTGAAAGAAGATGGCCACCTGGTGTCACTGACAGAAGATTGCCACTTGGTGTCACCGAGAGAAGATGTAGGCCAGGGTCACTGCCAGAAGATGATCGCCCGGTGTCACTGTGAGAAGATGGAGGCCGGGGTCACTGAGAGAAGATGGCCACCAGGGTTACTGAGAGAAGATGGCCACCTGGTGTCTCTGAGAGAAGACGGAGGCCAGGGTCAATGAGAGGAGATGGCCACCTGATGTCACTGAGAGAAGATGGCCACCAGGGTTTCTGAGAGAAGATGGCCACCTGGTGTCACTGAGGAAGATGGAGGCCGGAGTCACTGAGAGAAGATGGCCACCAGGGTTACTGAGAGAAGATGGCCACCTGGTGTCTCTGAGAGAAGACGGAGGCCAGGGTCAATGAGAGGAGATGGCCACCTGGAGTCACTGAGAGAAGATGGCCACCAGGTTTTCTGAGAGAAGATGGCCACCTGGTGTCACTGAGAGAAGATGGCCACCAGGGTTTCTGAGAGAAGATGGCCACCTGGTGTCACTGAGAGAAGATGGAGGCTGGAGTCACTGAGAGCAGATGGCCACCTGGTGGCACTGAGAGAAGATGGCCGACTAGTGTCACTAAGAGAAGATGGAGGCCAGGGTCAATGAGAGAAGATGGCCACCTGATGTCACTGAGAGAAGATGATCGCCTGGTGTCACTGAGAGAAGATGGAGGCCGGAGTCACTGAGAGCAGATGGCCACCTGGTGGCACTGAGAGAAGATGGCCGACTAGTGTCACTGAGAGAAGATGGTCACCAGGGTTTCTAAGAGAAGATGGCCACCTGGTGTCACTGAGAGAAGATGGAGGCTGGAGTCACTGAGAGCAGATGGCCACCTGGTGGTGACGCGCACCAAATACTGGGGTTCCAGGGCTTATGGGGTACTGGGCACCGAGCCCATGGAAATCTATGGGGAATGTCACTGGCAGCAGGACTCGGTCCGTGGCCCTGGGCGGTCATGCAATGGGGGATATTTACAGGGGATTATAAAGATAGTTCGTGATGCCACCTGTGGTTTCTGATCAAATAGACCAGCGCTGCAGGGTGAATCTTCTGAGGGGATGTTATTAAGCAGCTAGATGTTAAGTCCCCCACAGGTGGGACTGTTCCCTCAAAGTCTATGGTGGTGCACGGTGTAGGCAATAAGTCAGTCTCACACAAGTCGTTCTCTTTCCATAGCTTTACTGTAGATGGTTGCAGGTATGTCCCGGGAAGCTGGTCAGGTTGGAGAATGCACATTCAGGGAATTGCTGAGCAGGTTTGAGGCCTCCTTTACCTTTGAAATATATGTGAGTCCTAACTTGCATGAAGTCAAGTTTTACTCTGAATGCAACAACTACGCCCGGCCGACATTGTGGTAGAGCCTTTTCTGTCTCTGATAATCAGATGTTTGAAAGAACTAAGTCGTTGTGGCTGATCAGGCCGACTCCGTCCGTTCTCCCTGACTCCAGTTACGTATCAACGCTTAGGGCTACCTTCTGTGACTTGAAGTCCAGCAAGGATTCCGGTGTTTCTTATTACTAGTCGTGAAGTACTAGCAATTCTTCGGACCCCGGTGTCCGGTCAATTTAGTGAAGGTGATCTGTCACCTTGATCACTTGTCCTTCTTTCTCCACTCGCCTGTCGCCCTGCTCTTGCCCTTAACATAAGCACGGTAGCAGTGGGTGTAGTAGTCAGCTTTCCTTCTAGTGCTCACTGACATGTTCTCAGTTGCCTCGTTGTTATAACTGCAGTAGTTCCCTTCCTTCTTTCCTTCCAGACTCTGTCCAGAGCAGCTCACAGGACGTTCCGTCAGACTGTATACACGCTGTAGCTCCGAGAGTCACTTTCCACTTTCTAGAGAACACAGGCAGCTTACTCTGAGGTAAATGCTTCAGATTCAGATGTAACTCTGACTAGGCTAGAGTGATTCCTTCCCACTCGTACTAGCCTCCACTTCTGTACAAGGTGAGCTACATGAGCTTTGTCAGGTTTCAGTCTTATCTCCTCTCCTCCACCAACTCACTGACTTGAATGAATACTGCTACGTCACACTAACTTAAATAATCTAAGTTGCCCTCTGGTGGCTGTGTTGGGAAGTGTGCGTGAATGAATATCAGGCTTCACAATTACCTTTCCTGTGCATTCTCCTGGAGACATGTGTGCCACGCACAGCTGGGCCACACATCCCCCCCTAGTTAAACTCAGCACTCCCGGGCTGGAATAGAAAAGAAAAACATTTTTGCATTTGATAACATTAACAATTTAACTCATCCCTTGTGGGAGGTAAGGACTCTTGAACGTTACAATGTGTACAATGGACATTAGAAAAATATCAAAATACTGTTCACATAAATATATACAAGACAAGATTCTTGTGGAGGACCCGCACCAAAAACCTCCCACGTAGGTCCTGGGTGGGCTGCAGGACTTCTCTTCTGCAGACCTCACTCTAGGCCACACCATACGGGTTTTTCTTCAGAGGTAGATAAATATGGCTTTATGTAAAACCAAGATGGGGCACCGAAGTGCGAACTATTTACAATGAAAGTTTTTGGGCTGGCACAGTCCACAGCCACGCAGTCCTTGCATAATAAAACATTTCAAATTTTGAAAATCACATTAATGCTTCACATTAACTCCTGTGATACAGTGAGTGAATATGTGTTGAATGGGGTGTACATTTCACCTAGGTATAAGGGAAATGTGTGGCTTTGTAAACTAGTGGTAGAGAAAGGTCACTACACCTTGCATTCATTACACACTTGCAGCTCAGGCCTGAAACTACTCAGGTCTTAATTAGGAGACCAGAAGTAGGTGTCTGCAAACACAATCTGGGAGCTGTCTTTAGCCCGGACACAGGGAGATGTCCTGGCACAAGGAAGCAGTCTCCAGGATTGGGAGCTGTCTTTAGCCCGGACACAGGGAGGTGTCCTGGCACAAGGAAGCAGTCTCCAGGATTGGGAGCTGTCTTTAGCCTGGACACAGGGAGGTGTCCTGGCACAAGGAAGCAGTCTCCAGGATTGGGAGCTGTCTTTAGTCTGGACACAGGAAGGTGTCCCGGCACAAGGAAGCAGTCTCCAGGATTGGGAAGCACGCTCAGTCTGGACACAGGAGGGTGTCCCGGCACAAGAAGCGTCTCCAGGAGTGTGAGCTGTCTCAGTCTGGGTGCAGGAAGTACCCCGGACACAGGAGTAGTCTCAGTGCGAATCCGTGTGAATAGCGGCTGAATAGGAGTGGATCTCTCTCAAGTCTGGACATGGAAGGTGCCTTCAGACACAAGGAGGAGTATCTGTGAAGCTCCATACTGGTAACATATGTGATATGTGTTGTTTTGGGCACAGACTGGTAGAGTCTGGGTCCCGGATAGAGAGGGCCATCTATCTAAGTGTAATTAGTGGCTAGACAAGCCCAGGTTTTCTGTTTATGCTTTGTTTTATCTGTTTGCTGTGGACTTTAATAAAGCTGGTTGCGGCCAGTTTTACACCAGAACCGCTGTCTGAATGAACTGTTTTCGTGCCATTCTGTCTACCCAGACAGCGATCCTAGAGCTATATCCCCTGGAAAGCTTACAATTGGTGGAGAATGCGGGCAGCGCAGTGCCTGATACAGTTAGTGCTGGAGTGTGTATGCAGCACGGTGGCTTAGAGACAGCAATAAAGGTGAAGTCTGTTGAAATAGCAGCAGAGAGAAAAAAAAAAAAAGTGTGTCAAGAGAAACGTCTGTTTGGAGCAGTCTTGGAGAGACAGTGGCCCTGATAGGGTCTGCAGAGAGAAAATGTATGCACAGCAAAGCTGAACTTGTTGTGAAAATGACTGTGGAATGTGCAGCAGCAAAAGAAAAGTCTGTGGAGCAGTCTTAAAGAGACAGGAGCCCTAATAGACTTTGCAAAGAAAAAAAAAAAAAGTGTCTGCATAGCAGAGCTGAATTTTTCTATGGAAAAGACTGTAGAGTGTGTGTATGTCTTGAGTGAAGACTGCCGTTGTGAAGACAGAGAAGTCTGACAGCATGGATGACAGCATGGAGGCGCTGTTTGAACAAATGGCGCAAGTTAATGTGCAACATAAAACTGCCGTGGTTGAGACAGATAAGTCCGGCCGTGTGAAGGAGCTCATTGAGTACCTGGTACAGGCCCAGCGAAGCATGCAGCAGAGCATGGAGCAGCAGCGCCTGCAGTACCAGCAGCAAATGCAGCAGTACCAGCAGCAAATCCTGCAGCAGCAGCAGGAGAATAACCGGTTGTTTTTTGAGCAGGTTGCGCACTGCAGGGACTTGTGGTGCATCGTCCAAAGTATGTTGCAAAGTCGCCTGACTTGTCCGTGTAAAGAAGCTAAGACGTCCTGAAAAGATGACACCTCGTGATGATGTGGAGGTATATCTCACTAGGTTTGAGAGACTGGCAGAGAAGGAGAATTTGCCCCTATCTGAATGGGCCATGATGGTCGCACCCTATCTGATTGGAGAGCCCCAAAGGGCCTATGCTGACCTGAGCGAGCGGGACCGCCAAGACTATGCTAAGATGAAAGTGGGGATTCTTGCCCGGCTGGGTGTTACGGTGACAGCCCGTGCCAGGGGAGTTCGTGACTGGAGATACAGTTGGGAGTCTGCAGTCAGCAAACCTGATTATGGAGTGGAAAAGGTGATAGTGAACCGCTACACCCGAGCACGTCCTCCTGAGGTACAGCCGTCTGAGAGGTCGTCACTTCAGAGTTCCCGGACGCTGAACTCTCGCGGTAAGAGCGTTCCAGCTGTAGGGGACATATGGGAGGGTGATTGTGGTGGACAGTGTTGGAGATGTCGTGAAATTGCAGCCGGCTGTTCACTAGAGGGGGAGCCTATGTGCCGTGATGTTGGCAGGTCCCTCTCTCTCTGCGCAGAACCGGTGTGTGTGTCCACCTTAGCCGAAGAGACTGGACCACAGGGGTGCCCGGTGGTTGTAAATGACTGCCCAGCACAGGTCCTCTTGGATTCAGAGAGTCCAGTGACTTCCGTATGTGACAGCCTGATTGATAGGGACTTCATCCCTGATAAACACCTGAGTGTGGTGTGCATCCATGGAGACACCAAAGTCTACCCAGAGACTGCCGTGGACTTGGTCCCCAAACTCGGGGAGGTTTCATATGAAGTGGGGGTAGTGAAGACCCTGGTGCAACCCGTTATATTGGGTAATGACTTTCCCCGGTCTAAGGATCTCTGGGGGAAGGGTGATTCTGTTGGACAGTGTGATGAAGCTCCTACGGAGGGTACGCCGTCCCGAGGGGCGGAACACAATGCTAGTGGGCCGTTAAACTTATGTGATGATAATGATAATGATGATGATGATCATGATAATGATGATGACCATGATAATAATGATGATGATAATGATAATGATGATGATGATGATGTGATGATCATGATAATGATGATGACCATGATAATGATGCTGATGCTGATAATGATAGTGATGATAATCATGATAGTGATGATGATACTGATCATAGTCATGATAATGATATTGATAATAATGATGACTGTGATAGTGATGAAATTCCTTTGCAGGTGATGTTGGGAGACGAGGATGGTGGTTCTCGGGAACCGAGTGTCCCTGACTTACCTGTGTCCTGTGACAATTTTGAGAGTGAGCAGTGGCGAGACCCCTCTCTTAAAACGGCCCAGGAAAATATAAATGTTCTAGATGAGGTTTCCCAAGAGCCTGGCTCTAAGGAGAGGTTTCCTCATGCTGCCATGAACAATAACCTATTGTATAGGGACACTGAAGTCCAGGGAGAGGTCGTGAGTCAGCTCCTAGTACCTGAGCTATATAGAAGTATAGTGCTGGGGTTGTCACATAGTCACATACTTGAGGGATCAGATGGTGAAGTTAATGTTGTGGATGACATGTTAACTAAGGTTCCAGATCAAGATGTGAATGAAAATGAATTGTATAGCCCTGACGGTGAGCAGGATGTGAGTGAAAATGAATTGTGTGACACTGACAGTGAGCAGGATATGAATGAAAATGAAGGGTATAGCCCTGACAGTGAGCCAGATGTGACTGAGGAAGTAGAGTGTGGGACGGACGGTAGGGCTTCTGGGCATGTCTTGCCAGAAGAGCCTGAAAGTGGGGAACTGGAGAAAAGTGAAAAACCCCCTATACCTTCTGTGATAGTTGGTGACACATGGTCAGTGCACCAGGGACAGGAGATACGTGAGTTTCTGAGGAAGAGTCAGCAGAAGTGTTCTGATGTGTCGGGTCGTACTTCTCTGGCCAGGCACTATATCGAAACTGAGCCCGGCCCTAAGGTCAAGATGAAACCGTGCAGAATACCCGAGGCCCGCAGAGAGCATAGGCCTGGGAGGGTACAGGGTAGTGCGGATGCTTCAGATGAAGAGAAAGTTGATGTTGGCAATGACAGTGGTGAGGATGAAGCTGATGAGGGCCATGACTGGTCCAGAGTTCACTGTCTCTGTTGGATTGTTGACCAGCCCTCCGGTCTGGATGACCAGCCCTCCGGTCTGGAGAAGAGGGAGGGGATATGTGAGACAGTGAGTGAATATGTGTTGAATGGGGTGTACATTTCACCTAGGTATAAGGGAAATGTGTGGCTTTGTAAACCTAGTGGTAGAGAAAGGTCACTACACCTTGCATTCATTACACACTTGCAGCTCAGGCCTGAAACTACTCAGGTCTTAATTAGGAGACCAGAAGTAGGTGTCTGCAAACACAATCTGGGAGCTGTCTTTAGCCCGGACACAGGGAGATGTCCTGGCACAAGGAAGCAGTCTCCAGGATTGGGAGCTGTCTTTAGCCCGGACACAGGGAGGTGTCCTGGCACAAGGAAGCAGTCTCCAGGATTGGGAGCTGTCTTTAGCCTGGACACAGGGAGGTGTCCTGGCACAAGGAAGCAGTCTCCAGGATTGGGAGCTGTCTTTAGTCTGGACACAGGAAGGTGTCCCGGCACAAGGAAGCAGTCTCCAGGATTGGGAAGCACGCTCAGTCTGGACACAGGAGGGTGTCCCGGCACAAGAAGCGTCTCCAGGAGTGTGAGCTGTCTCAGTCTGGGTGCAGGAAGTACCCCGGACACAGGAGTAGTCTCAGTGCGAATCCGTGTGAATAGCGGCTGAATAGGAGTGGATCTCTCTCAAGTCTGGACATGGAAGGTGCCTTCAGACACAAGGAGGAGTATCTGTGAAGCTCCATACTGGTAACATATGTGATATGTGTTGTTTTGGGCACAGACTGGTAGAGTCTGGGTCCCGGATAGAGAGGGCCATCTATCTAAGTGTAATTAGTGGTAGACAAGCCCAGGTTTTCTGTTTATGCTTTGTTTTATCTGTTTGCTGTGGACTTTAATAAAGCTGGTTGCGGCCAGTTTTACACCAGAACCGCTGTCTGAATGAACTGTTTTCGTGCCATTCTGTCTACCCAGAAGCGATCCTAGAGCTATATCCCCTGGAAAGCTTACACTCCTTTTAAATATTCCACATTACCCAACTGGGGTATTCTATGCATACTATGCAAACATCATCACATTTGGCAAATAACATTATCAACATTTATCATAACATTAATAAAGTGCAAATTTCTTCAACTTTATACAGTGCAGTAAACCCTGTCTGGGTCCTACTGGTTTTCTTCTTCTTCTTTGCAGATTTCAATGACGTCTTCCGCTCCTGGGGCTGGAACGACGCGGTGCTCTTTTGAACGCATAACAAACAAGTCATGGCCTGCAATCAAGGTTTGCGTAGCTACAGTCCTTGTGTAATCCACTAGGGGCTCAACAGGTGCCTCTCCAGAATACAGATTCGGCTCCATAGGGGTCGCTGTTGCAGCATAAGATGCTGTACAAGAAGCAGGCTTGCTTAGTGGCTCAATTGAAATTGCATCAGGCTTTTGCGATGTGGGGCTGTACTTAGGATAGGCTGCAGATTGCGGTGCAGAAGCGGTCGCAGGTGGCGATGCGGGTGCACGGCCTGGTGCTGACGCTGCTGGGGCTTGCGACACGGCAGCACGATTCACTTCACCGGCTTCGGGGACGGGGTCGCTGACACGGGTGACATTTAAGGCGTACCACCCTTTAAGTCCCCAGTGCCGCGTATAGCTGACGATGTCCCCGTTCACGAGATCTCTCCCCGGGTGACCAATGGGCAGATGAGACTCCACATCTCGGCGGCTAACAAATACCCCTTGATACAGGCCCGGTTCGTGGATGAATCCCCAGCCTTTGCGAAGTTTAAAATCACTAACGCACCCCTGACGTCGCGGCTCCCGGAGCGTACCTTTATCCCTCCGGACACTCTCCTTGTCGGCGAGGAACTCCTCATGGTACCGCTGACGCTGCTGCTGCGCTTCCCTCTGCTCCTGCTGGCGTCGCTGCTCCTGCTCACTGCGTCCCCATTCGTTATCGGTCTGGATGTCATAGGTCACATCGTCCAGATACTCCATCACGTCCCAGTCGATCTCTGGCATGGACGGCTGGGACCCCTCCGGTGTACCTACCGGGGAACTGCATTCCGCTGCGGCCTCCAGGCCTGGCTGGCATTCCGGAACGAGCAGGGCCTCCTCAGCCTCCGTCCCTCCGACCGGATCATCGGTGGAGTCGGGATCAGCTCTTTCGGGGCCGGCCTCCGGTTTCTCATCAGCTGCTGGCGGTGGTGGCACAGGGAGCACAGGTACTGGCTGCGTTCCTGGAGGAGAGAGCATTGCGTCCCACAGCAGCCGCTGTTTCCGGGCACGCCAGCTTCTTCACGGCGCTGAATCATGTCCCTGAGCGCCGCATTCACCTCCTCCAATTCCAGCATAATCTGGTCGGTGTCCCGACCTGGGGACGGCTCAGGCACAGGCGGCAGCTTTACTGGGGAACAGGGCCTGCGCGCCGCCGCTCCTCCACACAGCACCTCCTGTCCTTCCGCCATCTCTCTCCAGGCCAGACTGTGTTTTCCATCTGGAACAATCTGGTCTCTTCCGTGGAGGCGGGATTTGCGCTTCCTCTTCTTGGCATAGAAAATGAAGAGGAGGCGGATCTCCTTAGCAGTGGGGCAGGCTCTCACATTATAGTAGCATTTGGAGAGGGCACCCATTGCTTTCGCGCCACAGGGGGGGGGCACGCCCACGAATGCACGCCCACCTTCTTCACCAGCGCCTCAGGGCACGAATATGGCGGCAAAATGGCGGAAAATGGCGCCAAAAATCACAAAAATAGCAAACAGTCTTTTTGCACAAAACAGTTCAATAGGCACACAGGACTCACAAATTGTAAGCTACGGATCCTGTTTGTGACGCCAAAGATGACGCGCACCACATGTGTGTACCAGGGCTATGGGGTACTCGGCACCGAGCCCATGGAAATCTATGGGGAATGTCACTGGCAGCAGGACTCGGTCCGTGGCCCTGGGCGCTCATACAAAGGGGGAATATTTACAGGGGATTATAAAGATAGATAGTTTGTGACGCCACCTGTGGTTTCTGATCAAATAGACCAGCACTGCAGGGTGAATCTTCTGAGGGGATGTTATTAAGCAGCTAGATGTTAAGTCCTCCACAGGTGGGACTATTCCCTCAAAGTCTATGGTGGTGCAAGGTGTAGGCAATAAGTCAGTCTCACACAAGTCGTTCTCTTTCCATACCTTTACTGTAGATGGTTGCAGGTATGTCCCGGGAAGCTGGTCAGGTTGGAGAATGCACATTCAGGGAATTGCTGAGCAGGTTTGAGGCCTCCTTTACCTTTGAAATATATGTGAGTCCTAACTTGCATGAAGTCAAGTTTTACTCTGAATGCAACAGCTACGCCCGGCCGACATTGTGGTAGAGCCTTTTCTGTCTCTGATAATCAGATGTTTGAAAGAACTAAGTCGTTGTTCGTTTGTGGCTGATAATGGGCTTTAAATACATCCGCTCCGTCCGTTCTCCCTGACTCCAGTTACGTATCAACGCTTAGGGCTACCTTCTGTGACTTGAAGTCCAGCAAGGATTCCGGTGTTTCTTATTACTAGTCGTGAAGTACTAGCAATGCTTCGGACCCCGGTGTCCGGTCAATTTAGTGAAGGTGATCTGTCACCTTGATCACTTGTCCTTCTTTCTCCAC